>LPNX010880513.1:0-84698 GCA_001517045.1 Pseudotsuga menziesii | reverse complement strand
GGTGCCCTTGGGGGGCTAATCACTTGGACACATGACCACACACATTTATTTGCCATGTAAAAAGTGATAGCACTTTGTAAAGGGCTGTGTACCCTATCTAGCACAACTTATTTGCTCAGATGGACCTATTTTGTGGTATAAAACCCCTCCCCTGGGATGTGTTACCCTCAAATTGTACTTCCTTATTGAAGAAGCCTACAAACATAATGAAGGAGGACGTTAAGGGCACACATCTATTGGGGTTATTTGGGGTATGGTGTCCTCCTTTTGGCACACCTAGCAATTGGTGAAGCCTAATTTCACATTTTTATTGTTATTTTATGTCATTGTGTGGTCAAATCCCCAAATTTGTGGGTGCACTAACAAAAATTGTTATATTTTCACATTACCTTGTAGGCTCATAACTTAAAATTAGATGAGGCTAGTCTTATATAAATAGTGCTTCCTCCTCATTGTAAAAACATAAAAAGATATGGGTTCATTATGACTTTTTTCTGTTTCTGTTGGTTTATTGGAGCTCTTGATGCTATGCAGACCTCTCTTTGGATGATCATTCTTTCTTGAAGATTGATTTAATGAAGTTCTAGGGTTTCTTTTACACATGCAATTGGTTGATGCTAAAGAATGGTTGTGATAACTCAAGCAAAAAGGTGACCTAAGGCTCTATCTTGCTCATCTTTGTTAAATATTGGTAAGTTATACTTCTGACATAGTTTAATGGTGCTTTTATGGTGCATCATTCTAAAGTGTTAGGGTTTCTTGCTCGTATTTTGTTAACCTTGCATGAGGAAACCTTCCTATTAAAGGAGCTCTCCATTTTTAATTGGGCCTTGGACTTCTTCACTTTCCCTAAATAGGATCTTCTACCTAACTCTTGTGATTGCTAGTTGATGCTCGTATTGCAAGTATTGAAAGCCATTCTGAGAGAGGGATGTTGGTATCGATCTCTCAATGCCCTAGGGATTGAAACAAGAATAACATGCCCTATCTTTTCAACAAATCTATCTCTATTTTATCAATTTACATGACTTTTATTTCACATGCATCTTTATATATTAAAAAAACCTAAAAATATAATATTTTTGGAAAAAGCCCTAAAAATCTAAATAAATTCAAAATTCCAAAAATATTTGCAATTTGATAATTTTAATCCACCCATCAAATTCGCCCCAATGGGTTTATCCATAGATCTCTGAGGGCATCCCACTTTGCCTCGATGCATTGGGAAACATAAAATTGCTTAAATTAGGGTTTTTGTCGTTCTCACTGAACCATCAATTGTGCTTTAGGCCACTTGATCATCTCCCCTTCAAAGGGAAATTTTTTGAAGTTGTGCCTTGGGAAGTGTGAACATGCCTTGGGATTTGTGAAGTACATTGAAGTTGTAATATTTATTGATATTGACTGTGAATTATATTGAATTAACTCATCTTATATGATTTATGTGTCTTTTTTATCCATTGTTGACTCCATATAAGGCATTAATCTTAGCCATAGGCTTGTAGAAGGGTATTTGCAGGTGTGTTGGTGTCTGTAGGTGTTCTTCCTCCATTAGGGACTCTCCCCTAGGTTTAGGAGTTACTCGAAGAAGTTGAGGAGTTAGGTTGTGGTGAGATTGGATCTACCCCCTCTCATATGGTTACCATCACTAGAACAAGGCATACTTAATTTGGCATGAAAGGCCTACTACTTTGAGAAGTAACAGGGCCCACTTTAGGGTTTACAAAAAAAGATCTCATAATTCAATCTAGAGATTTTCATGAAGGGATTAGGTAGTGTGCTTCAAGAGGCAATTGAGCTTCCCTTGGATTTTGTGCCCTAGCTCAAAATCAAACTCAAAAATAAAAATCCATTTAAAAAACAAGACTTTATTGAACTCAACATTTATCTAGAACTGAGAGATAAACTTATCCTAATATATCTATCTAAAGTTATCACCCTAAGCTTAGATATACATGCATGCGTGTACTCTGAACTGACTTATACCCCGGTGTTCCTTAACTACTGTTGTGCCCTCATTATGATGCTATACAAATATGCTACTACTGTAATGACCCAAACATGTTGTGAGTGTTATTACTAATGTAGAAAGCTGTCGAAGGTACACATTTTAACACTCCCTCTTACTAAGGAAAGTGTTATTCGTCATACCAAGCTGCTCTCTGAACATCTCTAATTCAAGGGGCTTAGTCAAGGAGATTGATATGTTGCGATGTACTATAGAACCACAACTCCCTTCTGAACCTTGTCTCTAATGAAGGGGTGCCTAATCTCAATATGCTTGAATGAACCTACCTAGGCTACACCATGTATGACTCAAGGTGTTTACTGTAAAACAAATTCCAGGCCTAGTATTTACCTAATACATGAGGGAGGCTATCAATTGTCTATACATAAATGGAACAATCAAATCAAAATCAATAAAGGAATTCATATTTTCTACCATGGGATTAGCCATGGACTTGCAGTCCATCATCTGAAATCTCTTTAGAATCTCGCTGCATACTTACCCTGTCCAAGTAAAAATTCACTTGGACTTTTCCATGCCTCTAGACCCAAAATATAGTACATCAAGCAAATGTCCTTAATGTCAAATTTTCTTGCCTACTCTATCTTGCACCATTCTATGAGTTTCTTTGGAATTTTTGTGAGCATGAGATTGTCTACATACAAGACCAGAAAAAGCAGACTAGAATGATCACCAAATAGTAAAGATTGGAATCTACATTTATCTTAGTGAAACCCAAACCTGAAAGATACTTATTGATCCTAGAGTACCATGCATGTCGTGCCTATTTCAACCATAAAAGGCCTTTTTTAACTTGCAAACATGGGTCTCACACCAATGTACCTCAAATCCACTTGGTTGGTTTATGTATACCTCAATCAAACCATTAAGAAATGTTATCTTTACATCCATTGATATAGACTCCAATCAAAGACTGTTGGTAAAGACATAATGAATCTAAAAGAGGTGTAGATGCCTACATGGAAACAAGAGAAAACGTATCCTCATTGATCTGTAATTCTTCCAGGATCTTTAGAACCATGGATTGTATGTGTGAATTATCAACACTGTTAACTTCTTTAAAAAGGTTTTTATAACAACATCTTTAAATAAGAGAACGTAAACAACAATATGTTGCAAGAAGGCCATTTCAATGGCTGTCTCACTAGTTCAAGAAGGCCATTTCAAGCGGTTGGGGCCAGATGCAATTTCTAGGTAACTTTGGCATAATAGATACCCTGGACATGCTTTCAGCACTATGAGAAGAGGAGGATTTTGTCAAAATATACTAATAACACCAATCCATATAAAATACCTCTAAGCTTTCTCAATATCAAATGAATCTAATATTCTCAATATCAAATGAATCTAATAAAAATTCAAATGCTTATTTGTACAGACAATCTATCAATTCTGCAAACTTCCCAACTGATCTAAGTACACAAGTCATCACATAAAGCAATTTGGCCAATAGATAAAAAAAACCCATGAAGGCACCTTCCCCTATCGTAAAGGTAAAATCAAATTGTCCGGTGGGCAAAGGGTAAAGCAGGCGGCGATGGACTGTAAATCTGAGCACGTAGAGCCATAGACATACTCCTCCCCCCCAGCACCAGGTATGGATATCTAAGGATTAGAGTGAGGAAATGAGTGTATAAAAGCCAAAGTAGTAAATCTTATAGCCCGAGCCAGGGAGTCTAAGATATTAGTACCTATAGCAGCGGTTACTGCGATTATCGAAGCGACGGCCACCACAGTCACCAAGGTCCATAAATCCATAGCTATGGTTTGTGTGCCTACTAAATAAACTCAAAATTTCACAACCCAGATAAGATAAATACATTGCATCTCTGCCTATTCTTACAGAAGAAGCAGAGATCGAAAACATGTAGAGAAAGACAAATAATTGAAGGGGATTTGTGAGTACTGACCGTGTCCATCCTTGTCAAACAAACTGAAAGCCTCCTTGAACTCATATATATGTTCCTCTGTTAGCTTGTCCATCATTTTCACATAATGTAACTAGATAGAGAGAAATACCAAATTTTTAATCGTATTATCCATAAATCCTGAGCGAAATACCAATTTTTCTACCTATTATCCAGAAATCTGGCAAACCATCTTCATTTCTCCTCCCAATCTGAAAAAATCGGGTGAATTTGGGCATAAATCTCCTGCAAATCGGAAAAATTGGGCGAATTTGGGCAAATATCTCCTGCAAATCGGAAAAATTCGGGCGAATTCAGGAAAAAATCAATATTTTCGTGGGCTAATATTCATTTTCCAGTTTTTCCCTCTTTCGGGATGAATGCGATTTACCTTGAGGAATCTATATATAAAATAAACAATGGGCGAATTTATTAAATAAAATAAAAACATTTTAATATAAAAATTCGCCCACTTTTTTTGGGTAACCCTTAAAATTCGCCATTGGGCTAAAATTCGACCTTAAAATCATCCCTGGTCTGCAAATGAATTCTAGACCAAAACATCTGCAAATGAATGACGGACCACAACGTTTGCAAATGAATGCCAGAACACAACGTTTGCAAATGCATGCTAGACCATAATGTCCACAAATGAATGCAAGAACACAACATCTGCAAATGAATGCCATACCACAACGTATGCAAATGAATTCCATACCACAACGTCCACAAATGAATTCCAGACCACAACATATGCAAATGAATGCCAGAATATAACATTCGCAAATGAATTCCAGAACACAACGTCTACAAATGAATGTAAGATGACATCTTGTTGGGATATTCCTATTTAAATATACGACCAACCTTCCTGGGATCTTCCTTGTGAGGATACCACCAACCATGTTGGGATCTACCCACAAATATATGACCATGATATCTATACAGTGACCAAATCACTAGGGCTCATTATTATTTTCTTGTACATCCATAACTTGTTCCTCTACAGGAACATATTGGAGCTTCACATCTCCTCTTTGCACCATATCCCAGACTTTATGAAACACCGTGTTCTTTGCAACTCTAGTTGTCACAATAAATATCATTTACATCTATATCGACATAAAAAAATCTTTCCATATTGATTTATTACAAGATGAATCATGCTACAATGTACTCATCCTCATCTGTACTGAGGGTAACACTTGTTTTCTTTCTTCTAATACATGAGATCACACCTGCTCCTAAAATGAAACATCATCCTGAGGTGCTCTTTATATCACTTCCTCTTCTCCTATCAGTTCATCAACATATACCAGTCTTCCACATGCAACCTTAAAGTAAAGGTTGGAACCCACTTTACTCTTGATAAATCCTTAGTCCATCAGGAAGTTGTCCATCCTGTCGTACCATGTCAAACTCAGAGATATTCTGCAGTCACTCCCTATGAAACAAAACATCATTCTCCCTCTGCATTTTGTACTCTATGTATCGAAACATTCTGTATTGGAGTGACAGGTAACATCCTCTACTACTGATCTTCTATGTATCCATCTCAGGTCACTGGATACCAAGATCCTTTATATTGAACTTTGTTGACAAGTTCCTCTTGCACCCATCTGTGATCTTGTCGTCCTCTATAGGTTTCCATCTTCAACTTTGTAGAAAAGGTTAAGATCTTGATCACTCTAGGTGATCTTTGAGCTCCTCATGTAACTGGATGTGCTTATCCATGGGTTCCTTATGAGCTCATATACATCCTTTTTTTCACATGTGGTTCTTTGCTCGATATACACTTCTAATTTACCGGAGAAGTGTGTCTAGTCAATGGAGTATGCCATTCCATAGTCTACTCCCTCTTTCTGAGAGAAACCACAAACCTTGATTTGTATCCCTTGATGTTTCCATCTACTGCATACTTGATCTTGTAGATCCACATGGAAGACACTTTGGTATTCCCTTCAGGTCTTGGAACCACATCCTAGACATCATTCCCCATGATCAACTGGTACCGTTTCTCCTTGGTGAGTTCTTCATATCCAGAAGGATCTACATCAATGATGTCACTCAACAATGCCACATAACTAGAGTGTATCCACGGCCTCTTAATTTCATTGTAAGTCTTCTCATACTTTTCTTCATCTTGAATTATCTCTTGTGCCCAAGATGTTCTTCACTTCTCGAGGTGGAACTACCGCTCTCTTTAGCTCATATCACGATTCTTATATTCTTTTGAATCTCTTTCTTTCGTCACATGTCTCTAACCCTGGTAGCTTCAGGTTCATATTCATGTATTTTTATTGGAGTGAATCTTCTATAAAATTGAGGCACAACAATCTAAGAACCAATACACAACTTACTATAGATTACACATAACAATTTGTTCAATGAAATGTCAAAAATAGTGCAAAAGAGTTGCAACTGTATATTTGCTTAATCATTAATTAGAAGAATATATTACAATGAAATACAATGACATGAATAGCCATGCAATTCGAATCCTTGAGAGGTCATTCAAATTGGGTGCATGGGAGTGGCTTAGTTGTCAGTTGACACCACTTGACACATCAATTAACCACTTAACTCCAACATAATTGACTCTAAGTGACTCGGATGCAGTTTAGAATGATTCTAACTGAATAGAACTCAACTGCATGCCAGCAAGTAGGTGATGGAACCTATCTAACTTCATTTAGGTGAGTTAAATTGAACAGAGTCACCAAAGTTAGGTGAAGGCTCCTTTAACACTCCAGTTAACTGCATTTAAACCAGGATTACGCATAAATCATGGGAAGGTGCCTTTATCACTTCAGTTTAATTGAAAGGTAGGTGAAAAAACCTCCAGTTGACTTAATGGGGTGCATATGTCAAGAATATCAACCTAGATGTTCTCCTTGATTGAAGGAGGAGACTCAGTTAGGTTCCCCGATTGAAGGAAGAGATCCAGTTTGATGATGCAGTCACATGTTTGAGTAAAAAATTAGGATAAGTGGTAAATTAGGCCAAAATAAGACAAGTAATGATGTGTGTTTTGAAAATGACTCCAACATCTTCTAACTGAACTATCATCACTTGTTCTTCGAAACAAGTCTCATCCTTCTTTTCTTGTAGGTGATTGTTCACGATCTTTCCTACAAGTCAAATAAATCAGTTACATGGTTAGAAACATTTCATAATATTCAATACATATTCATAAAGATATAACCATGCAATTATTTTGGCCAATACAACATTCATCCATACCCGTATACACACAGAAGCTTTCTAGATTCCTTCCATATCTACCATAACATTAGTGAGATTGTGCACTAATCCCAATATGTTAGCAAAGAGGTCTCATTCTAGATAAGTAACAATGGAATGTTGTATAGCACCATAGAACACTTACCTATCACATGCATATTAGTAGTATACTTTCCATTAATGCAAACATTCTATCATGCATAATAGATTTCCTTGAACATAGATATGTACAAAACTAAACAATGTTATTTAAGCAACTAGGTATATAGGAAATGAAAACTAAAATACTTATATTTGTTTGTTTGGTAGACTCCTTCTTGATCCTTATGTACTTGCAAGAATAACTGGAGCCTTCTATTTCATCATATGATTCTGGAAACTTGTATTTGTTTCTTTGGTGGGTGGACTCCTTCTTGATCCTTATGTCCTTGCAAGAATAACTGGAGCCTTCTACTTCATCATCTGATTCTGGGAACCCATGTACTAGTTCTAAGTGTCACTAACTGCATTCCTTCTTATCTAATGCTGAAATGGATAAGAGTATGATCTTTGTCTTCACCACTAGAATTCATATTCCTCATTACTCGAGGAATATTCCTTTTCTTATCTGAATCTTTTATTAGATGGTTCATCATCTTCAGCAGTGCGAGCATGATGACTTTTCTTGTTTGACTTATTATTGAAGGAGCCTCTATTTCCAAGACAATATCTGGAGTAGTGTCCCTTATCATCACAAGTGTATCATTAGATGTTTGGAAGAATCTCTTCTGAATTCCTTTTTTCTTCTGTTGTGATTATGGTCCTCCTTCTTGGACTGAACTGTGAGATATTGCACTTTAGTTTCTCCCATATTCTCTTGTTATGAGTCAAGATTCTTCTTGTGTGTATTCTTCCCATAGTCTTCTTAAATATATCAACTTCATTCTTGCATATATTCCTTGAATGAATGAATCCCATGATATTTGGATGCCATTCAGGTTGGTCATAACAATCTCTCCTTCTTCCACAGTCTCTTTGACTACTTTAAGTTGTTCCTTGATTTGAGAAACCCTTTTGAAGTGAGACTGCTTGGTCTCTAATTTGTGTATCTTCACATTCTTCAACTGGTTCCTCAATGTCATAATTTTGTTAATATTCTTTCCTTCGTACAATATGTTCATTGTGTCTCTTTGGGAGTCTACAATGATGATACATGTGATATCCAATGGAGACGGAAATAATCCTTAGCTTTGACTAAGTCCCTCTTTTGCTTTGTCTTCATCTCCCTTTGGATCTGCAGCTTCTTCTTTATGATATTTCACTAAGTCATGCTTCTTTAGGTATGAGAAGCACTCTATACTTCCATGCTCAGAGGTTATCAGTTCCTTCAATCTTGTTCTCGAGCTTTGTACCATTTCTCATCATGATAAAAATGATAACCTCAAATGCAAATCAAGAGGATAGAACATACCAATGATATTCCTTCAACATGATGCTTGCTTGAATTTTTTTTTGGAAGAATGCTTCTAGTGGACCTATGGTTTGATAGAGAAACCCTAATTTTTCAACTTAGATACTTTGAGATCTGATTGGATAGAAATATGCACCTCTTCAAGGCGAGCTGAGAAGCATACTGATTTTCCCAAAATAGTGGACAAATATGCAAAATATATAATGCCCTAGTTTTCTCTAGCAGCAATGTTAGGTCCAAAATTGAAGATCCACAAAATGAGAAAATGATTCCATATACATATCTTCCCTTCTAAGGAGAGTTCGATAGTCCTCCCTTTTCAATTGATCGATGGAGGGTAGTTCCCAGAACATGAAGCCCTAGTTTTCTCCTATTTCTTCTTTAGAATTGTATGATATTGATTCTATCGTATCTCCGAAGTTCCTGCTCCTATGGGTATGTAACTTCATCCTTCTATATCCTAATCTGTCTTCTTTTCAAGCCCATATGTTAGAGAAGAATTGTATCCTCCAAGAGGGACTTGTGCAAATTTTCCCAAGGATAGTCCTTTAAGGAATTTTAAGCATAGTTAACTTCTACAGACTTCCACATGTCACTGTTTCACCTTCGAGGCATGAACCTCAGAAAACAGAAACTATAATCCGTTCCCTATCTGAAACATCTTGTGAAATTTTATTTGGACCTTCCTAGCCTGAGATATACCAATTCTTCCCAGGTCACCTGTTTATTACTGTATTCTAGAGGAGGATGGAACCCCAATTTGGAGGAATCATATCTCCTGAAGTATAGAGAATACGAGGCTGAAATTATTACACAATGTACAAAAAGATTTCATATTCATCATGTAAACATTTTATGTCACGATATTTCTCCAATACCAAGTTATAGTGAAAGTCCCAAGATGAATAGTTTTTGTCTTCTAGGGTTTTCAAGCATGAAACCCTAATCTTCTATAACTGCAGCTGTAGCAGTGTTTCAGTTGCACAAAGAATTATTTTAAGGCGTATATGATACCATGTTAAGATTTAAATGGTTATACAATATCTAAAAACATTTAGCATTATAACATCATAACCATATACAAAAGGATCACTAAAGAAAGACAAGCACAACATCACAAAAGAACACATAGATTTATTGTAGGAAACCCTCACGGGGAAGAAAACCCAGAAAAAATTACTCAATATAGAATTCAAACAAGTATAATGTAATACCCAAAGAATAAGACTTATAAAACCCCAAGAATAATATTGGACCACCTCCTCTCTCCCAAATGGACTACTCTTTCTCTCTCTAGCGCAACTACTGAGTTATGTTGCTTGTCCAAATGAGGGAGACACCTATCCTATTTATACAGATCAACTGAGATGCCTAATAACCCAAATGGGCTGAATTATCCTTGCTTCTAGGACCAACTTTCCTTGGAATACTAAAAAATACATTTTAAAAATAATTTTGTTGGTACTACTGACCCGACTTACAACAAAGGTTTTACCTCAAGACTTTACATGACTAATTACATCAATGACATCCCTAATCGGAGGAACAACATCTCTGGAAGGGGTAATGACAATAATGATACGAAATAGAATATCTTCCGCAATTGCATTTATTTAATAGGTTTTACTTTCAATAATTGACCAATGCACAGAATGGGGTGTGAATTTTACCAAGCCCATTTTTTCTTGAATCTCAATAAAGCTATTTGAAAAACAACCATCTTGGTAGATTCATTGGGGGTGAATGATCCATCATTTCAGGAAACTAAAAGAGGTTTTTTTGAACAATGTAACTAGATAAAGGAATATGGTTTTAATTTCATTTATTGACCATTTCAAGGACTAGGGAATTCATTTTAACGATCATTTCATAGATTGAATCTAAGCATAACTTGTTTGAAAAGATTCCATCTTGACAGATTCATTATGGGAAAGCAATTCATAATTTCAGAAAATTGGAAGAGGTTTTTGTGAATAATGTAACCATATATAGGATTATGGTTTTATTTTCAATTATTTATGAATGCATAGATGGGGGTGTGAATTTCATTTAGCTAGTTATGCTAAGAGTCAATCTATGTATTGCTCAATAAAATGCACGCCCTTGTCTATGCATTGGTGAATAATTGAATGTAGAACCACACACATGGAGCTAGTTACATTGTTCAAAAAAACCTCTTTCGGTTTCTTGAAATTATAGAATGTTTGACTACAATGAATCTTCCAAGATGTTAATTTTTTAAACAAATAATTCACATAGTCAAGCTATGAAATGCTTAGTAAAATGAACAATCAAGTTTTTGAATTGGTCAATAATTGAAAGTAAAAATAGAGGCATGGAGATAGTTACATTGTTCATAAAAACCTCTTTCAGTTTCTTGAAATGATGTATCATTTGCTCTCAATGAATCTACCAAGATGACCATTTTTCAAATAAGTTATGCTTAGAGTCAAGAAAAACTGTGCTTAGAAAAATGAACACCCTAGTCTATTATTTGGTCAATAATTAAAGTAAAACCACATACATGTATCTAGTTACATTTTCACAAAACCCTCTTTCATTTTCTTGAAATGATGGATAATTTCCCCACATGAATTTGCAAAGATGGAAAATTTTCCAACAACTTATGCTCATAGTCAAGAAAAAATAGGCTTAAGAAAACGCACTTCCCAGTATGTGCATTACTTAATAATTGAAAGTAAAACAATAGACCTAGAGCTAGTTACAACGTTCATAAAAATATCCTTTAGTTTCTTGAAATGATGGGTCGCATGCAATGAATATGCCAAGACGACAATTTTCCAAACAAATAATTCTTAGATTCAAGCTATGAAATGATCAGTAAAATGCATGCCATAATATGTGTATTGTTTGATAATTGAAAGTAAACCCATGTTCTTGGATCTAGTTACATTGTTCACAAAAACTCTTTCATTTCCTAAAACGATGGATCGTTTACCCACAATGAAAATGATAAGATGGTAGTTTTTCAAACCATTTATGCTAAGTTTCATGCAAACATAGGCTTAGGAAAATGCATGCCCTAGTTTGTGCATTGATCAATAATTTAAAGTAAAACCACGTTTCTAGAGCTAGTTACATTTTTCACAAAAATTCTTTCAATTTATTGAAATGATGGATCATTTTCCTACAATGAATATTCCAAGATGGGTTTTCAATCAAATTATGCATACAGTCAAGAAAAAACGTGCTTAAAAAAATACACACCCCATTTTTTGCATTGGTCTATAATTGAAAGTAAAACCACAAGCCTAGAGCTAGTTACATTGTTCACAAAATCTCTTTCAGTTTCCTGAAATGATGGATAATTTTCCTGCATTGAATCTTCCAAGGTGGATGTTTTTCAAACAACTGATGCTCAAAGTCAAGAAAAAGGGGCTTAGGAAAATGAACGCCCCATTCTATGCATTGGTCAATAATTGAAATTAAAACCACATTCCCGAAGCAAGTTACCTTATTTGCAAAAACCTCTTTTAGTTTATGAAATGATGGATTGTTTCCCTGCAATGAATCTTCCAAGATGACATTTTTTCAAACAACTTATGCCTAGAGTCAAGGCAAAATGTTCTTAGGAAAAATGCACTCCCTAGTATATGCATTGGTCAATAATTGAAAATATAACCATAGTCTTGGAGCTAGTTACATTGTTCACAAAAACCTCTCTCAGTTTCGTGAAATGATGGATCGTTTTCCTGCAATGAATATGTCAAGATGGAGGTTTTCAAACAACTTATGCTTAGAATCCAACAAAAATGGTATTATTAAAATGAACATCCCAATATATTGGCCAATAATTGAAATTAAAACTACAAGCTTTGAGCTATTTACATTGTTCACAAAAACCTCTTCCAGTTTCGTGAAATGATGGATTCTTTTCCTGCAATGAATATGCCAAGATGGTAGTTATTCAAACTACTTCTGTTCAAATTCAAGAAAAAATGGCTTAGGAAAATGCACAACCCATTATGTGCATTGGTTAATAATTGAAAGTAAAGACACATGCCTAGATATAGTTACATTATTCACAAAACCTCTTTCAGTTTCCTAAAATGGTGGATCATTTTCCCATAATGAATTAGCTAAAATGGCATTTTTTCAAACAACTTATGCACAAAGTCAAGCAAAAGTGGGATTAGAAAAATGCATGCCCCATTTTGTGCATTGGTAAGTAATTGAAAGTAAAATCATAGGCCTGGAAGTAGTTGCATTGTTTATAAAAACCCCTTTATGTTTCTTGAAATGATGGATTATTTTCCTGCAATGAATCTGCTAAGATGATAGTTTTTCAAACAAGTTATGCTCAGATTCAAGAGAATTGGATTAATAAAATGCACATATGTACATTGCTCAATAATTGAAAGTAAAACCACATTCTTGGAGCTAGTTACATTTTCACAAAAAACCTCTTTCAATTTCTTGAAATGTTGGATTGTTTTCCATGTTAGGATTATTAATTAATCCTCCCTTGACCACCATAATATAAATTCCATTTCCTAGCTTAGGAGTCTGATGTCACCTCACTAGTGCCATGGGGGACTCATATGGGGGCCACCTACCACCTGTTGCACCAATTTACATGAGTTTGGGAGCTCTGGAGAACAATCCCTATAATTTAGGAACCCACACTCAATTCCACCAATAATGACCAACAACTGGCCCTAGTCTATGTTCAGTCATGCTCTGATCAACCATAGTTAGTTCACTTTCAATTATCCTAGCGCCACTTTTCTTGATTTGAGGAAGTAGGGAACCTTTTCTCACCTAACTCAGTCAGTTAACTAAATGTGAAGTGATTTATTCATCTGGAATTGCATTGGTGAGTATCTAGTGGTGTTTTTACATAGTTAGAGTTATCTGGAGTCAGTCCAAGTTAGGTAATTGGAATCATACCTAGTATATTCAAATTATCGTTATTGTATCACCATTGTATTACATATTATTTATTGATTAATGGATGTAATGTTATTCGTCCAATTTTGGTCTCATGTTTGTTTAGTTGATTAGATTTTACTGAATTTCTTATTTTTCTTCTACAATCTTCTTTCACATTTGATTTCATTCAGGCCCGAGGATCCAACTTTACAAAATTAAACATGGTATCAGAGTAGGTATTTAGGCCAACTTCAAACCTCATAAACTGTTAACACCAAAAAATGTTCACCTAGGTCTCCATGGTCTAAACAATAGTCATACATCATATTCCCACCATTATTTCCTCCATTTTTACCTTCACAACTAAAAATACACCAAATATGGTCAAAAGCATTATTATTCCTTCCCCACAAATGAAGGGAAGTTGATCATTTATTGTGATTTATCCCCACTCTCTCCAAAAAGGATAAAAAAACCCTAAAAATGAGAATGGGTCAAAAACCATAGATAAATACCATGCACAATAAAATACCATGGGTAAAAAAACCTCGGAAAATCCTATAAATACATCATGAAGGTCTCCCCAAAAACACTTTTTGTCACACTTTTGAACCTTTGGCATCCATTCATTCACTCTTGAGCCTTTTGCCATTATCATCACACTTTTCCATATCATTCCCACGGTGTATGTTGAGCTTGCTCCATACCCATTTGGATCCATTCCCCCTATTTGACAACCACTAGTGGAGTAGACTGGAGACCCAAACCATGGAACCACGAGACCATTTCCTCGAACGATTGTAGTGGCCCACTTCAAAGAAAGGTATGCATATTATTGTTATTTTTTTTTAGTTAGAAAATAAAATTAAAATCATAAAAATATTTTTGTTCTTGTTTATTATCTGTTATTGTTGTAAGTCGAGTTTGAAAGACACTTCGTACCATTGAACTCTACCCTATGATCTGATTGATCTAGGGTAGGTTATTTTGCACGTAGTAGGGGAGAAATCCCCACTAAATTTTTGGCAAATCCACTCGGTCAATCCTTTATGATATTTTTTTGTAGGTGTTTCTACTGGTTTGTTATACCTGGGTAGCTTCAGCTATCACAGATCTGACCCCCTCGCGGAAGATCCAAACTAGTCTTGCATCAGTTCTTTCCACCCGACCCAAGAGGACAGTATTTTTCCAAAAAATTCTCAGTTTCGGTTGGATCACACTTATTTGGAAGAAATATGTGACCAGGTCACACCTTTTTTCTCGATAAGTATGACCTAGGTCGCTCCTTCTTCCATGATAAGTGCGACCTGGACCAGAACTCTAGATCATGCTTGTCTTGGCTCTTGGAGCAACCCCAGTCGCTACTGTGACCCAATTTTGTGTGACCTGTCGCACATAAGACCCTTTTTTGTGCGACCTAAGCCTTTCGACTATTTTCCTGTCCCGATCATGACTGTTTTATAGTTTTGTGTGACCCCAATCGCACCTGTTCCGATGACAGGTGCGACCTGCAGTTATTCAGTCCTTTTTGGTGTTTGAGATCCTTTTTCTAGACACCTTGTCTGTAATCTTCCCCTTCCTGACCTATTTCTGTCTAGATCTGATCCATTACAACTTCCTAGTTTGTTTTGTGGTCTTATTTTCCTTGTATGCGATCCCCTTTAGTTGAGCTTCGTAGTTGAGAGCCACTGTGTGTTTCCTACAACCTGGTCAGTTCCTTATGCACTCATTTTGTTGTGTATATTTTATTTTATGGAGGAATTAGTTGTGGTTTTGCATGATATTTACTGTTATTAATCTGCATTTTTGCATCTCGGCCATGAGATCGCTAGGATTTATACACATCACATGTGCACACATATCACACCCTAAAGTAAAACGCTTGGTTTATGACCCCAAGCTATCCTAAAAATTAACTTAACTCAACCAACATTGTAACCTCATTTGAGGACGAAAACAATCTTGTAGCTAAGTTATGACAATGGGGATATGCATCGAAATAACACCCTTTTGTCCCTAATATTTGAGACATAGATGTTTTCTATTAGGGAACCAAAATCCTCTTGTACTTGTTGAAACAACCACGATTAGTTTGTTGGAGGGCCCCTAGTTCTGTGGGAGTAAGCCACAACGAAGGGGTTCCATAATTCAAGGTGGAATATTGCACTCCATTCTATACCGAAGGATAACCCTTCATAGTCCTCCTCATGCATGCCAGAGTATACTAAGTGTCGAGGGCCAAAGGGTTGAAGTGCTAGTAAACCACTTAAGACGTGTCATGAAAGAGGTAGCCTAGTTTCCATTCTATCTAGGGCTCTTTTACCCGAGGCCCCTCATGGTAGTGGGATTCTCTTAGCCTATTGTTCTTCCATTTCCTATTGTTTTACTGGGATTTAATCACCCTGTAGAGGATACAATTTGTGAGGGGATTCCATATTGTAGCTAGGAGTTTGCTTGCACTAATACCCCATAGGTTAGTGCATCATTTTATTTATAGGTAGTGCTGCTTGTTGGATTTCTGGCCACTTTGTTGTAGAATCTCCTGTTGTAGCACACTGTTGCATTTTGGTTTTAGAGCTTTATTTTTGGCCTGTGAGACACCATTTGTATGCTCTCCTTCTACACACTTAGTTGTAGTTGGGTTTTTGAGCCCGCGTTTGACACTCTTACACCTACATTCATTATACAACACACCCCCATGTCATCATTTGTCCACCACACTACTCACATAGGCTTAGGGGGCATACCCCTCAATTCAATTCCTTGAACCATCACCGTCAGATCCATATTCGACATAATTTACCACCTTCAGATCCATATACTACCTCTCATCCTGATTCATATTCCTATCAATATGAACCTACCTTGTTCACTGCCCCATATAGCCCCATGGATGCTGCACCTCCTGACCCCTTTCAGGGGGCGACGGTTGGTAGCAGGATTGTGTCCATTCCACCCATCAGTCTAGGTATCCTTTCCACTGGACCAACAGGTCCTAGTCCTATTGGTCCCTTTTCCATCGCACACACTATTGCTAGTCCGCTACCCACTAATGAATTTCCCACTCCATCCACTGTGGTTCCTACCATACCACCATTCATGCATGGGGGCAACGGCCCTTACAATTTCATTCCGATTATTCCTACCATCCCAGTGACTACCCTTATCATCAAAATTCAACCGTACCCCCCCCATTCCTCAATGGGAACTACATTCTTGTCAGCACTGACAACATTGCTGGCCCTTCGCGATCCACTCTCGATTGTAGTCTACCTTTCATGGCTAGACTCAACTTGCCTGATTTAGCACAGTTGACCAATGACCCCATTCCTCACAACCCATTATACCCTCCCATTCTTACCAAACTCCCTTCAGACATCCCTAAGTTTGAGGGAAAGGCGGGAGAAGACCCCCAAAACCATATTATGTCATTCCACTTATGGTGTTCATCTAATAACATAGTGAATGATTCTATCTGATTGCGGTTGTTCTAGCACACACTCACAAGTGTTGCATCCAAATGGTATACTAACTCCCTCATGCCACTTACTCACACTTTTCCTCATTAGCCTCAATGTTTCTCCAGTATTTCTAGTTACCCGTTCGATATGATGAGGGTGTATAAATTCTATTATCATGTAGAGAAAAAACAACTACCCATATCACAAATCATATCCATGAATGGCAACATTGCCATAGCTTGTGTAATATCGATTTAGATGATAGTATTTTCCTATACTGGTTTCTTAAAACCTTACCCCCCCATTGCTAAGGACGTTGCATCTGAGAGCCCATAAATCGAGGAGGAAGCCATCCTGAAGGAACAATAGTTTGATCTCATCTATTCCCTATTGGGTTATCTGTATACCATTATACCTGGTGCTCCTCGAAATGGATCCTCACATTGAGATACATCGGGGGAATCCTACACTGATGGTGGAGTCATTGGCTCTATCACTTAGCATCCTCACTTTTACACGATCTCTCCTTTGATGCCACCCCATTCTGGTAACACACCTAGTGTTTCCCAACTAGGTTACACCCCTGATTTTTCACACGTAACGACTTAGTTTGGAGCCACACCTTCCTATGTGCCTCCCACACTAGTTCCTCATGTTCATGGACAAAATTTCTTGACACACTTGTTTAATGGCCATACGGTCAGATTTGTATCCCCCCTAAGTGATCTTTCCTATTACCCACCACCTATGCAACCTACTCCTGCTCCGACCCCAACTCCTCCTGCTTCTCAAGGACAGGTCTACGCACAATGAAACCTCCCTAATAAAACCACCTCCAATAACCAACAAGGGCAGGGAAAATGAGAGAGAGGTAGTGTTAGAACTTGTGCTAAGTTTTGGAGATTTCTACATAGGAATCCACACTAATTCCCCTGCAAGAGGGGGTATAGGAAAAAAAATTCGTGTCTGGCAATTTGGAGGTTTCTTGGGAAGCTTATCCTACACATGAAGGTCAAAATGGACTATCCCATGGTATGGCATGATCAAATATCGAATAAAACCTGGAGTTATGACCCTGCATTTATATTCAAAGGTGAAAATCCACTCACAAGTTATCCGACGCCGAAAGCAAATGGTGTATATCCATGGAAAATAATATTGACGGTTGATAGAGGTTTCACTAAGGAAAGGAGCATGGTTTTAAAAGTGTTAGATTTTTATAATTTAATCAATATGATCTAGGATATTATCTGAGAGAATAAAATGCACAACAATAATCACAAGAGACAAGAGACAAAAATAATTTTCCTCGGGGAAACCATAAAGTAGAAAACTCTGCAACTTCCTCAGAGACAGAATGAGCACCAATAGAAAAAGTAAAACCCAAAAACACAAAGATGATCTCCGACAATTGTTCTCTCTCTCACTTATGCGAGATCCTATTCTCTCACTTAGGCACTACAATTTAGTGAGTGTGTGCAACAAATAGATAGTATCACACTCTATTTATAGTTGTTTTCCACTTTACTTTTACTCTTATAGGGCCTACCTCACTATGATAGTCTAATAACCCTAATACCCCTCAACTGTGGGGACTATTTCCATGAATTACAATGGAGGGTTAACCTCAATGACTTTACATGACTGTGTTATATTAATGAATCTCCTGATCGGAGGAACAAATATCTCCATCGGGGTACAATGAAATACAATATAAAATATACAAGTGAAGACATTTCAAAGTTACAAATACATTAACACTCCCTCTTAACTAGGAAGGTATTCTCTTGACACAATTCATCATCACAAGTCTTTGTTACCAGATCATCATCAAAGTTAGATCATCATCAAAGCTGGATCATCATCATCACTGAATCATCATCATCATCACTACTCTCGCTATCTCGAGCAAATGGTGCTATCTCTCAATTATACTCATCATAGGAAGTTCTATAGAGCCAACCTTGCTGGATGTAGGCCTAGCCTCCATGTAGGTCTTCACATATTCAACACTTATATCTAACTATGGGAGGAACCAATACTACCACGATGTCAGAAAGGCACACCACTTACATATGACCATGGGAGCAACCAATCCTACCACCATGTCAGAAAGGCACAACACTTACATCTAACCATGGGAGGAACGAATCCTACCACCATGTCAAAAAGGAACATCAATTAGATATGACCATGGGAGGAACCAATCTTGCCACCATGTCAAAAAGGAATAACACTTACATCTGACCATGGGAGGAACCAATCTCGCCACCATGTAAGAAAGGCACAACACTTACATCTAACCATGGGAGGAACCAATCCTTCCACCATGTCAGAAAGGCACAACACTTACATCTGACCATGGGAAAAACCAATCCTGCCACTATGTCAGAAAGGAACAACACTTACATTTGACCATGGGAGGAACCAATCCTGCCACCATGTCAGAAAGGATCAACACTTACATCTGACCATGGGAGGAACCAATCCTGCCACCATGTTAGAAAGGAACATCACTTACATCTGACCATGGGAGGAACCAATCCTTCCACCATGTCAGAAAGGAACAACACTTACATCTGACCATGGGAGGAACCAATCCTACCACCATGTCAGAAAGGCTCTTGGACTCATCACTTCTCCTTGGAAGGAACCTCAATCTGGAGAACACCAAGCTTCTCCCTAAAGTATTCAAACTTCACTTTGGCCATTTATAGCATAGAATCACATCAGGACTAATTACATCCAAGGATAACCTGTGAGCTTGCCCAAGACTGATTACATCTGAGGACAACCTACAGGATCATTTATGTTTGAGCAACCTACGAGCTTCACTAGGATTTTATGCTCAGACAACCTATCTCACCGGCTATGCTAGAACTCCCTCTTTCAAGAGATCTCGATCTGGATCACAAACTGGAGCTTCACCGCTCCTTCCCAAGTAGCCGAGCAAGTGGCAACATATTTTTCCTTGGCTATACTCAGTGCCATGCAAAACTGCTAAACCAAGAGATCACACCTGATCCCATACTGAAGAAGCACCCCGAAGTGATCTTCCTATCAATGGCACTTCCTGTCCAATCCAAATCCACATAACCCTCTGGGTTAATCTTTTGATTCGCTTCATATTTAAGCCCATAGTCAATTGTATCCTTTAGGTGCCTCAGAATATGATTTGTAGAAATAAGGTGAACATGTCTCGGATCTGTTAGGAACTGGATCAATGTGTTCACAACAAATCAAATATCTGGTCTCATATTCATCAGGTACCAATGACCCAATCATCTGATGATATGTTTTGGCATAAACTGACTCTGATGAAGCATCACTCAATAAATTCAAGTTTGATGCCATAGGTGTCACCATGTTCTTGTAGTCCATCATTCTGAACCTCTTTAGTATCTCCACTATATACTTCCCTTTTCCAAGGGAGATTCCATTCACACTCTACCACACCTCCATGTCTATAAATTATCATACCCAAGTCCTTTATCTTGAACTAGGCATTAAGTCTCCTTCTTGCAACTTTAATGAGTTCCACTTTTTCTTTCAGGAACAAGTCATCGACATATAACATGAGCATCACTGGTCTTCAACCTTCAACCTTGAAGTAAACGTTGGAATCTTCTTTACTCTCAGTAAATCCTAGATTCATCAGTAAGTTTTCCATCATGTCATACCATATCGACCCTCAGGATCTACTACAGTCACTCCCTCTGAAGTGGAGCATCATTCTCCCTCTGCCTTTCGTACTCTATGTATTAAAACATTATGTACTGGAGTGACAAGTAGATTCCTCTACTACTAATATTCTATGTATACATCTATGGTCAATGGATACCAAGATCATCTATCTTGAACCTTTTCAAAATTTCTTCTTGCACCCATTTGTGAGCTTGTCATCCTCTATAGGCTTTCACCTTCAACCTTGTAGCAAAGGTTAAGATATTCATTACTCTAGGTGATCTCCAAGCTCCTCATTTATGTGTTATCCCATGGGTGCCTTCTGATCTTGTACAAGGAATTCTTTAATTTGCACACATGAGTCTAACTATCACGTGTCTCGACTTCCAGTGGTTGCAAATGACTCTTCATAGTCTATGCCTTCTTTCTGTGAGAATCCTCGTGCTACAAATCTTTCCTTGTATCCCATGATGTTGCTGTCTACTACATGCTAGACCTTGTAGATCCATATGGAAGATACAACAAACTTCCATTCAGGTCTTCGACATCACATTCTAGTCATCATTGTTCATTTTGGATTATTAGAGTGAATCTTGAACTATCATCACTTGTTCTTTGGAACAATTCTCATCCTTATTTTCTTGTAGGCGATTGTACACAAAATTTCCTACGAGTAAAATGCGCCAGTTGTATGGTTAGAAACATTTCATAATGCATATTTATAATGGCAAATTATTATGTATAAATATATAATCATGCAACTATTTTAGCCAGTACAACATTCATCCATATCTCATGGAAACTTTCTATATGCCTTCCATCTCTACCATGACATCATTGAGATTGTGCACTAACCCAATATGTGAGCAAAGAGGTTTCATTCTAGATAAGTAGCAATGGAGAGTTGTATAGAACCATGAGATACTTACCCATCACATGCATATTAGTAGTATATTTTCATTAATGAAAACATTCTATAGCTAAATAATGTCACATAAACAACTAGATATATAGGAAAAGACAATTCAAATACTTATCTTTATTTGTTTCGTGGGTAGACTCCTTCTTAAGCCTTCAGCTTCATCATCTTCTTCATTCATAACATCATCATTTCTTATCCAAATGCTAATATGGATAAGAAGTTCTTCAAGAATTGAGTCCTTCATATTCCTCATCGCTTGAGGGATCTTCTTTGAATCATGAGAGCTTGATGTTCAGTTGCTCCCATCTTCTCTTCTCTTATTGTGAGTCGAGCTTCTTCTTGTGTGCACTCTTCCTAGAGTCTGCTGAAGGTAATCACTTCCTTCTGGCACACATTCCTTGAATGAATGAATCCCATGATCTTGGGAGGCCATTCAAGGCAGTTATAACAATATCTTATTCTTCTTCGATTGCTTCGTCATAGCATCGAACACTTCCTTTTGGTGTCTTCAGGGATGACACATGAGAGATGATCTTTAATATAATCTGCAATGATTCTCTTGGCTCTAGCTAGCCACATATCCCTCTAGCTCTTAGAACTGATCCAAGTAAATTTCTTCAAGGATAATGGAGGTCCTATACTTCCATTCTTGGAAGTTGTTAGATTCACCAAGCTTGTCATTAAGCTGGTGTGACAAGTCATTTTGAAATGAGAACCTCAAATGTAAATAGCAAAAGAGTAGATCTTATTGATTTGAGGTGTCCATCCTGGTTCAGGATCTGGCTGATCTAGGGTTTGTCATAGAAACCATAATTTTCAAAACTTGGAATATTTCAGATCTGATTGGATAGAAATATGTGCCTCCTCAAGGAGAGCTGAGCAACATACTCATTTTCCCAAAACTGTGATCAAAACTGCAAAATATCTGATGCCCTAGTTTTCTTCAATTTCTTCTGTAGAATTGAATAATATTGTTGATGTAATATAACCTAAAGTACTATTAATATGTGTCTGAAAATTCGTACTGAGGTAGCCTCTTCTTTCCTCTTTCCAACACCGTAGGTTTGAGCAGAATTGGTTTCACCAATTGGGACTTATGAGAGTTTTCCCAAGGTGAATTATTTCAGGACTGTTCAACATAGCAAACTTGTATAGACTTCCACGTGTCACTGTTTCACCTTTAGGTTCTGAAACAATTACCACAAAAGTTAAATTAGGTTCCCTATCTGGAACATCTTATTAAATTTCATTTGGACCTTTGTAGCTTGAGATATATCAATTTTCCCTAGGTGTCCTGTTTAGGGATGAATCCAGGGAGAGGATGGAACCCTGGTTTGGAGGAATCATATCTCCCAGAATATAGTGAATCTGAGGCTAAAACTCTTACAGAGGGTACATCACGAATTTAGATTCAGTATATAAATGTTTTGGCTCTTGATCCCTCTCCAATATAGAGATATAACTAATGTACCGAAACTACTAGTTTTAGTATTTTAGGGTTTTTCGGGCATGAAACCCTAATTTCCATTAGCTGCCATTGCAACCGTATTTCAGCTATACAGTGAAAATTCTATGATTCATATTTTAATGAGAACATAAAATGGAAATACAAGATATTTATATCTTACCAATTTGAGATTCCTGAACTGGATCTGGAGCTTATCTTTTGTAGTGCTGATTTTATGGTCCGAGGTCAAATTAGGGTTTAACTTTCCTAGAGTTTTACCCAACCAAAAATTTTGATCTTGGTCTCTAAATTTTTATTTTGAGGAGGAGATAAATCCTATGCTGGGATCACTCAAAAATTCCTCTTTTTTGAAAATCTCTATTTTATCGTAGCAGTGACAGGTCAAAAACTGAAAATGCCCGAAATCAAATTCTGCTTCGACAGAAAGATGCGCCCTTCAATGGAGAGTTAGCCTAGACTGCTTTTGCCGATGATTTGTGGAGAGAGACCCAAAAAGTAAGAAGCCCTAGCTTCTGCAGCTATAGAGTGTCTTCTTCTCAGGTTATCTCTGATACCATGTTAGATTTTAATCATTTAATCAATATGATCTAGGATCTTATCTGAGAGAATAACATGCACAGCAATAATCACAAGAGACAAGAGACACAAATAATTTTCCTCAGGAAAAACATAAAGGATAAAACCCTGGAACTTCCTCAGAGATAGAATGAGCACCAATAGAAAAAGTAAAACTGAAAAACACAAAGATGATCTCCAAGATCTGTTCTCTCTCTCACTTGTGCGAGCTCCTCTTTTCTCACTCATGCGCGACAGTTTAGTGAGTGTGTGTAACAAATAGAAAGTCTCACCCTCTATTTATACTTGTTTTCCACTTGAATTTTACTCTTATAGGGCCGAACTCACTAGAAGAGTCGAATAACCTTAATACCCCTCAACTGTGGGGACTATTTCCTCGACTTACAACAGAGGGTTGACCTCAATGAATTTACATGACTTTACTATATTAATGACTCTCCCGATCAGAGGAACAAACATCTCCGTCCGGGTACAATGAAATACAATATAAAATATACAAATGAATACATTCTAAAGTTACAAATACATTAACAAAAAGAGGATTAAATTTGGAAAAACGAGGTTAAATTGCGTGGAAGATTGACCGTCAGATGGGAAAGTAATGCAGATCGACGGATGAGGAGGATTTTTCCATGGAAATATGTGTGGAGAAGTGAGTGATAGAGGTATGCAAAATTTGTTGTACACTCCATATATTAACAGTCAAAATTGAATGTCGACCGAGATCAATGAAAAATGGAGATTTCACAAAACCCACATGCACGGAGGATAACGGGTGTCAAGGCCGCAAAATCATGTAGGTTCCTCTTTTCCCAACGACCATGATTTTGAGCGGGATAGATCTAGGGTGGAGATGTGTTTTGCAACTACAATGGGCACGAGGAATAAAAACATGTCAGAGCTATGAAACTTCCTGGGGCTCGCACAGTTTAATGGTCAGGATTCTAGATGGGGAATATCTACGGAGGTTACGTATTCTTCTGCTAAGACTTGCGTGAGAGATAAGACAATTTGGGGTTGCGATGTTGGTAGATCCCGCTCCTTTGGATGGTGGAGATATAGCGGGGGATTTATTGATGGCCCTAATATATTTCATAATGAGAAAGTGCACACGGTTTATGAAGCTGATGGATTGTGAAATAGGGTAAAGGTCACATCCTTGGACGGTTGAGATCTCTTTTGGAAAATATCTACGCCCGTGATTTGTTTCACAATTTAAAGATGCGAGGGGAGATAAGGAGAATATGGTTGAGAAATGGAGATCAAAGTGGATAAATCAACGACATCGTTTTTGTCTTGTAAAGATCGATGGCTCAGGAAAGGACGTATCCTTTGACGGTTAAAGATCACTGAAGGTTTAGATATACGACCAAAAATATTTTCATGAGATAAAGACACACGATGGATAAGGGCATAAAAAATTATAAAGAGTACCGTGCACGTGAATTTGCGGCATTATTTTATTCCACTACATCGAAAAGTGAGAGCCAGATAAGTACAGGAGCATCCAATTCATACGACATCATTCGACCACTTGTCAAAATCACAATGTAGGCCTTTTTTCCCCTCCTAAACTACAAAATGGATCAAGTTGACAGTATGGAAGTTCAGGACCCTATATATTAGAAAGCAGAAGAAGCCCTTGAGGATAGGTATGTTGAGGTATTTGACATGCTTATTTTGAATGGACTCATTGGTTAGGTCAAGGAGAAGCTGAGATTGCACAAAGAGCAAGGAACCGATGTACATAATATTCACCAGTCTTACTTCCATTTTTTCACAATTGACCAAACCCCGAGCTGCCCAAAATTTGTGTCTTGGTGTGCCGATAACTACTCCCTCTTTGAGAGAGTGATTATGGACATTAATAGCTCTACATTCCTGTTACCTATCATCCCTTCATGTATTGGAAAAACCCTGCAGGTCCCTGAGGATTTTACCCTAAAAGCCCAAGATTATAAAGAAGAGTCTATAATTTAGTGTTTCATAGAGGCCTTGGAAGAAAGGAAACAATATTTATTCAAGAAATGCTTCAAACTTGATGTAAATATGGTATACCAACCTTTTTCGATCGATTCTAGCCCGTTCAACAAAGAAACCCAATGCACTGTTACTTTGTTAAGGCAGTTCCTAGGCCTAGACACCGACAAATACATCACCGAGCCTCTCATGAGTTTTCTTTTTGTCTTAAGCACTTTCTCGATCAAGTCTAATGAGCCAAGTCAGACATTGTAGGTTTCATGTCTTAAGTTCGATGAATTCTTAGCTAAGAATATCCAGTCTCAGTTAATGGACTTCGACAACACCAAAACCTTTAGGTTTCATTCTTATTTGTTAAAAATGTTCCTTTCTTTTAATGAAGAGAACTTGTAGTTACCATAAATGGTACTGACTAAGGAGATGAGTAAGGATTACTCAAAATTCATTAACTTCCTCATGTCAGAGGTATACAATCCCATTTTCCAGAAGAGGCTTCCCAGAGTTTTACTGGAGATGAGAAATACTTTGCAGTTCTCTACATATAGTAGGATAGGTGACTGGTTCTTATTTGAGAATGGAACTGTCATCATATTGTATGGCTTCACTCATCCACCATGTATGTTTCCAGCCTTTTTAGCCCCTAGAGTATTCTCCATGGATTTTATCAGGAAAAATTAATAGTAGAAACAAAGCACTTCCTGAAATTCAAAAAGTCTACTGATATTAAGTATCCCTGGGTGGTAGGGATTTTCACCATAAAGAATAAAACCACTCTGCCAATGATTGAGAACTTATTGAAGGAGATGTGATTCCCTACAAATCCTGCAGTTGTTTATGATCCTCACCAGGGCATCTCAAACAAGAGGAAATATTTGAAGAGAAAACCTTTCAAGCATGTAGAGGTTGTTGGGTTGGCAAATGCTGCCAACTGGGATGACTATCCAAAGGAGAATCCCCAAGATGTTGATGTACAGGAGGACTCAAGTTCATCTGTAAAGGAAATTACCTATTTGATGCGCGATGTCTCTAATTTGGTTGCAACAGCTGTAAGCATTACATCCCTGGACAACCACTCAAAGAAGACAAGTAAACGAGATATTTCAAATGCCATGGACACCAAAGAAGAGGACACTGGCAGGACTCCAAAGAGGCATAAATTTGAAGCAGAGGGATAGATGGAACAAACTAAATCAGAAGACAAAGAAAAGAATAAGGTGAAAATAACTAGACCTGTTTTTGAGGTCAAGGAATACGCCTTTGCTGACACACCAATAGACTCTACATCACAATTCAGGAGCAAGATGGAGCCGTTGGATAAGTATAAGGAAACAAAGGAGGTGGTTTCAAATGAAGCACTGAAGCTATACTCAGAAGTAAGAAATATTTAAAATCAATATGTGTCACTTATTGCTGTCAGAGACCAGGTCCATAACACTTTAAAATTGGCATTATTAACCAATAGCAAGGTTGCTGAAATAAAGATGGACCTGGAGGACATTCCTATCCTAGACATGATTCATTTTCACAAACATACTGGGGATATTTTGTATACCAACTTTTTGATGTCCACATTGAAGTTGTCTAAGTTGGAAACTACTAAAAGAAAAACTGAGAACCAACTAAGATAGGAAAAGGTAGAAAATAAAGCACATCAGGCACATGTTAAAAAGTTGCAAATAGATTTTTTAGAAGCTGGGGGTCAGAATGACAAGGGAGAAGGTATGAAAAAGTTATTGGATGAAAATGATAATACCATCCCGTTGCTAAAAAAGAAGTTAACAATACCTGTTACTCGGTTGATAGAAGGACAAGAACTGGCTGAGATAGAGAAAGAAAAAGAAGGCTTTAAGAATGAATTGACTGATTGTAAGGAAAAATTACTAAATTTTCTTGATAAGGAAAAGCAGTGTCATAAAGACATGACTTTAGTGGTGGAAAGTGAAAAGGATTTGAAAGGAAAATATGATGAGTTGGAGAGGAAGTTACAGGAGAAAAAGAAAGATCTTGACGACAGAATTACTGCTCCTTTAGCTCATTCCAGTGAACATGCCATAGTCCAAGTCATGTCACAAGTAAGCTTAAAGGACTTAGAGTTAAGTGGGTTGAGAAACCAAAACAAGACCTTGGAGGACCTGGCATTACAGACTCAAGCAAGAAAGGAAAAATTGGGAAGCCAAGTCTAATGCATGGGATGCCAAATGTTAGGATCTGCAGACAAAGTATGATAAACTGATGAAACAGGCACTAGGACAATTGCAAGATAAAGGGGAAAAACATATTATATGGGATGCTATTATAGAAGAAGCAAACAAATTTAGGCCCTACTTGGACTATATTTTAGATAAGGTATCGGTTATATATTCGTCTAGACATGCTTTGTCAGTAGCAAGAGAAAAGTTGAACAAGAAACCAATTGACTATGCCAAAAATGCTATTGATTTTCTGAATAATTTGTCAGAGGATGATCTAAAGAAAGAAAATGTCAAATATAGGATCTCAATCATGACTAGGGATAGGAAGGTTATCAACAAATATCACTACTTGGACACAGTCCAGGAAAATGTTGATATTTTGGCTCACCAAGTAAAGTTGTTTATTGATATGTTTGACCCACTGTTTAAGAAATGACTCCCTTTCTTCTAAAAAGAAAAGGGCGCAATGTTATCTAAAGATGAATACTATGAAAAACTGATTGCATACAGGATATAACACACAAAGTTTGCAGATATGACTCAGTCACTGTCCGACAGGGTAATTGTAGACAAATTGGCCGACGAGTTTTAAATTATAGTCGCCTTCAAATAAGCATGCACGCATTTGCAAATCTTTTCTTACAGGGACCACATCGAGCTACACATGTTGGTGAAAGAAATGGCCACTCTGGAATTACCATCTCTAGATCAGTGTAAGGCAGTCGAGATGTTCGGAAGGACCAAATACAACCTGCACGCCCAAGCATGAGGAGGAACAGGTCGAGATGAGTCAACAACAAACCGTCGGAAGGATTTTGAACTGTCATTTTCATGTCAAGCGAGCTTGATCCCCAGCCGTCATATTACCATTTTTATCATGCATGCTCGATATTCCATATTCCTCGTTTTATGTAGAAATCATGGCGAATTCACCACCTCATAGATGTCAGGATATACGATGAGGATTTAGGATTGATTCCCTATTTTTTTAACCTAATTAGGATCTATTTTGAGGTTGGTCTTGGGATCCATAGCACTATAAATGTAACCTCCTCATAGGAATTAAAAAGGGTTGATTAGGATTTCATTTTTTGAAGCCTCTATGCTCGGATTTTAGTTCTATAAACTTTCTTGGAATTGATAATGAAAACGCTTTCTTTGAGTTTGTGAGATTCATCATGGTGTTAATATTCAACTTGTATTTCCTGTTTATATCATTTTCACATGTGTCAATTATTGCTAATGCTTTCTAGCTGCATGTGAGGAATTCGTTTCATTAAGTGCTCCTTTCATCAGATATAGCATTTGTAATGTGTCCGTAATGATTGTTGTGGAATTCATCCTTGTTAGATGCTCCATTTCTGTCATTTCCCTTATTTGTTGTTCTGATGAAGGTGTTTTCAAGGGATTCATCCATAGATAGGTTCCCCTTGTTGTAATGGACTTTTTTTCCTTTTTCCTACCACTAATTGAAGATATTTGGATGAATATTACACTTACTTTTCCTCAAAATGCAAAAGGGAAAATCATTGTTCATTATTTGCTGTAATATTCTTGAATGATTCAAACTGTGACTCCATTGCCAAATGGTTTTTGATATATGTCTGTATTACAATCTTTATATTTAAAAACAAATCCATTCTGAACAAAAATCTATCCTTTTGAATGTTTATTGAAATCCAAATGTGTATGTGAATGTTTCTGTGACAATGACAGAGCCCTCTATTACTGTATTAACTAGAACACAGTCTAAAGGTTGGTTTGAAATGGTTACCCCTGTGACTTCCTACCACAACCATAGGAAAATTACAGGGTGATAACATATTGACGCCATTGCCGAGGACCTAATTTCTATCATCTCCTTAGAAAAATAACATCGTTTTAGTTCTATGGCCTAGTTGAGCAGTCGGTCCTAGACACATGCTGGTTGTATATGCTCTGGAGACTCCACTCGAAGCCTTTGAGAGGTGACTCCACTGGGAACATAGAACACCCATAAGCTGCAAATTTTTTCAGAGGTTTCTATGGTGACCCTATTGGGAAAATGAACCCACTACAAAGACATGGAAATGCATGATGAAAAATGAGGTACTCACTGAGAATCTTCTCCAAGATATCTTGTCCCTTCTAGTAAATTTTTTCCTATACTTTCCTAGGTTGGTCAAAGAAGTTTTCCATTATTTATGGAACTCAGAACAAGGCCATGGGTTCACCCATGTATATTCTTCTTTAAGAAATGAAAATATCCCTTCGTCTAGTACACCTGACTTTGACCAAGATACTTCAATCAATCCGCATAAGAAAAATGATCCTCCCCGTAAAACTCATGATGCTAAGGCTGGAACTACATCCTATTCTGAGCCCCCAAGTGAGGGTCTCCAACCCTTTCCTGATCCAGAATCCCCCCACTCCCTTCTTCTATAAGACAGTCTACTGCCGTATCCTTATTCCCCACCAATTTAGAGCTTGAGCCACCCCCATCATTCAGTTTTATAGTCCTTCATAGATCTGCAGTTCCTTACAACAAATTGATTCTGTCTGTCACACCACCTTCAATCCCTCTTAAAATACCCACTAAAACCTCAGGGAAAGATAAAAGGTTCACCATCATACTTTTCCCTGCAGCTCTTCATGACATTTCCTAGGGGTACGCCCAAAAAATCAAGCAGTTTACTGGGGAGAGGTGGTATTTAGCTGAAAAAAAATTGGGGTGGTTTGCGGACTGGAAAAACCTAGAAGAAATAGAACATGAGGATGTCAGAGTCAGTCTATTTTCCCAAATCCTTGTTGGAGAGGCAAGAACATGGTTCATTAGTCTTCAAAACAACTCCATTATGAGCTATCAAGTTCTTGAGGATGCTTTCAAGAACCAATGGGCAGAAAGGGAAGACCCCAGGAAGTGTTTATCCAAATTTTATTCCATGAAGAGAAGGGATAATGAATTTGTCCAAGATTTTTCATACAGGTTTATGAAAGTGTATCATGCTATCCCTTCCCAGTTCAAGCCTCACCTTGGTTATTCCCAACTGCAATATGCTGAGGCATTTTACAGTGAATTTTCCCTATGGCTAAGTGAAACAAAATCAGCCTCCCTGACCGATATGATGAACGATTCCATAGAGGTAGACATAAAACTGACTGCTGCTAGAGAGAAAAGGACATAGGAGGGAGAAATAAGGAAGGATAAAGAGCTCATTCAACGTTTTTCCTCTTTTTGCAAGAGGACAGGATGGACATGATGCTGGAATACATGGAAAGGTTGATGGAGAGACTCAGTGTGGACCACAACCCTCCTCCCATAGAAAATCAAGAGCAAAAGAATAGGGGTCAGGATCTATAACAAACTTAAATAATAAAAACAAACAATACTACTACTACTACTACTAATAATAAACATCAACATATATATATAATAAATAATAATAAATAATAATAATTAATAATGTCTTTACGAAAAGACATGACTCTTAATGAAAGGGTATTCCGCCAAAATATAAATAACAGGCCCTCAATTGTAATTTGGACTTATCTATCAATTTATTCATATTTTATTATCTACGGATATGTGGGTTATTTCAGAAATTACTTAATTGAGAATATCCAACTATGGATGTTACAGTGGTATCAGAGCTATACAAAACTTGGACAACATTATTTACACCTTGTGTAGATTTGGGTTTCCCAAAAAAATAGGACTTTGTCCTTAAAAAATAAAAAAATAAAAAAATAAGAAAGGTAAAAGTAACCTCCCCTAAAAAAGGAGGTAAAAGAAAAGAAAAGAAAAGAAAAGAAAAGAAAAGTTAAAAAAGAAAAGATAAAATTTAAAAAAAGAAGAAGGTAAGACTAAAAAAACATGTGGTTTCTTAAAGTGGGTTTGGGTTTGAATATAAAAAGTGCATAATAATAACTACAAAGAAGCAAGTGGGATTTAAACCTAGGTGGGGAAGGTAACACTTAGTCCTCCCAACCACCCAATCTACTTGCATTTTACAAAACTATTGGAAAAAAAAAGAGAAAAAGAAAAGAAGACAAAAGTGAAGTAAAAACAAAGTCACAAACAATGGCACCTACATATTTGGAAATCAATTCATAGCTACAAACAACAGTGGACGAGTTAGAGCAATATAAGGCGATCAATAAAAGTATACAAGATGACGTTGAGACACAGAAACGGTTGAAAGAGTGGAGAGACAATGAGAATCGTCGCTTATGGAACCAAAATCGACAGCTAGAACGAACCATAAGTGATAACCAGAAAATGTTATCTAATCAGGATAAAGAAATATCATGTTTAAAAATTCATAATCAAAACTTAGAAGATGAGATCAGAAAGTCAAAAAATGACAACAAATCACCATATGGATGTGATAATGATTCAGAAGAAGAAATAAAGCATCTAAATAAACTCATGATGGAAAAAGATGTTGAATTGGCGCAAGTTTGGATGAAGTTAGAAAATCAATAAACAGAGTTAGCCATCATAAAAAATAAAAAGAAAAATTCCAGCAGCAGTATGACGACAGTAAGAAAACACATAAGTTAGAACTGACAAAAGTCAACAAGGTGTTATCAAGCAATTCCGAAGAAATTTCCAGATTAAGAAATCATAACAAAACACTAGTCACAAAAATTAAGAAGTTGAAAAGTAGTCAGAAGATAGAACAATCTGTGAAAGACATTGAAGGAAAACTTTTAGACAAACAGGAAGAAAATCGTTGTATTAGAAAGCATAACGAAGATCTTAAGGAACAACTTAAGAAGTATGAAGATGACAGAAAATCACATGTAGAAGTGATTAAGAAATTTCAAAATGATAACATGTAGTTAGAAAACAAGTTGGAAAAGATATAGAATGAAACCTTAAAACCTCAAGAGACGGAAATACAACTTTATGCTCAGATCAATGCTAAAAAAATGTCACTCGTAAAAGAAAATGACATTGTGAAAATTCCATATTGACACCCCAACCATAAAAACAAATATTCTAAAAAGTGGGAAATGTCGAAAGATAGCGGTACCAATGTGATCAAATCTCCTAACGATATATCAGTATGGAATTCCAACAGCCCACAAAAAATCAATTTGGGATGGATTGATTCGTCCACATATTAGAAGTTGTGCTCAACTCTTAGTAGTTCATATCAACATGTTTCGTCAGCTGTGACACCACAAAAAATGATGCAGAAACATTATAAGGCTTTGAGGACAAAGCCTTTCTAAGGGAGTGGCAATGTAACAAACTTAAATAATAACAACAAACAACAACAATAATAATAATAATAAACATCAACATATCTATAAATAAATAATAATAAATAATAATAATTAATAATGTGTTTACGAAAATACATGACTCTTAATGAAAGGGTATTCCGCCAAAATATAAATAACGGGCCCTCAATTATATTTTGAGGGTCCGTTATAATAATAAACAATAATAATAAATAATAATAATTAATAATGTCTTTATGAAAATACACGACTCTTAATGAAAGGGTATTTCACCAAAATATAAATAACGGGCCCTCAATTGTAATTTGGACTTATCTATCAATTTATTCATATTTTATTATCTATGGATATGTGGGTTATTTCAGAAATTACTTAATTGAGAATATCCAACTATGGATGTTACAGGATCTTAGAGGATCCTTTCTTTCTCTGAGGAATCAAATAATCCCCGAAACTCCTTTGCAATTTGAATTAAAAGAAAAATTAGAGCTGAAGTTAATGGTGGAAGAAGGACCTGTGGATGCCTTCCAAACTCAGTTTACTTGAAGATTTACATGAACAGACAAAACCTTCCCTGCTGGTGGAGAAAGAGAAGGATACAAAACTAAATCCTGCTTCGCATTCCAATCCTTATTTGTATGAAGATTATGATCAGCAGGAGGAGGATAACTGTTTACCATTGTTCTTTGCCTCCTTTGATTTTCTGAAACAAAAATTAAGGGTTTCTAATAAAAAACAGAAGCTTGAGGCTAGAAATAATGTCATGGAATTTTTGGGAATGGATAATGAGAGGGGTGAACAAGTAGAATCTTCTGTACATTCCAATCATTTTTTGTATGAGTGAGAAGATGATCATCCCAATGCCATACAGGAGGAGTGTTACAATTTGTTTGATGGAGAATGCTGTCAGCTTGTTGCAGATCTTGTCAGTGGGCATTTTGAAGAGAATCTTAGTCCACCCATATATGATGAATATTATGATAGATACTCATAAGAGGAGGGTCCTAAATGGGACGTGTCTTCTTGTTCTTCCAATTTAGAACTCTTATATCAAGAAGAGCTTATTTCACTTGATTTTATTGAAGATATTCCCTATGAAATGCATGAAAGAAATCAAGTTTTAGGTTCTGGCATTTTGAATGAAGTGGATGATGTCTCATTTACAAGTTTTCATGAGAATTCCTTGCATGATTATGTTGTAGAAAATCTTGACAGGGAGCTGGTGGAGGTACAATTTGAGCAGCGGTATTGGGGGAAACAAATGACATGAATGTTTGAATACTGCCATGGATTTTATGATCCAGTGGATGAATATATGGAACAACCTTCTCATGATAGGTACATGACATAATTTTATAAAGGTTGTCATGATCCAGTGGTTAGATACGTGGACAAGCTGTGCAGTGAGAATGGTGGGTTAGCTATGTGCTGTAAAGATCAAATTTTAAATCATAACCTGCTACCATTCATTTCTTGATTTCTATTTTTTATCAAGCCTTGTGGAGAAAATTCGCATATGGAATAATTTTATTGATTGTATTTACTGGAAGTTAGAAGTGAATTGAATGGGAATTGAGGCTCAGTAAGTAGGGTAGGTAGGGATGAATAATATTAGCATGGCGAGCATTTATTTTAAGAAATTATTTCAGTTTGTTTTCAGCATCTGTGCAGTTTGGGTTTTCAGAGCACGTTAAGAGGTTTCAAGAGATGACTGGGATCAACCCAATGGATCAGGAACGTGGTATACATGGTTCTTTGCTACCTCACAGGTAGGACATAATCCCTGAGTTGGGGCCGCTGTTAGCACTTGTGCTAAATTTTGGAAATTTCTATATAGGAATCCACACTAATTCCCCTGCAGGAGAGGGTATAGGTATTTCTTTTTCATTCCTGGTGATTTGTAGGTTGCTTGGGAAGCTTATCCTAATACTAAAGGAAAAAATGGACTATCCGATAGTATGGTATGATCAAATATCGAAGAAAACCTGGAGTTATGATCCCGCATTTAGATTCAGAGGTGAAAATCTGCTCACAAGTTATCTGACGATGAAAGTGAATGGTGTAGATCCATGGCAAAGAAGATCAATGGTTGAGAGAGATTTCGCCAAAGAAACAAGTGCAGTTTTAAAAGAGGCTTGAATTTGGAAAAAAGAGGTTAAATTGGGTGCAATATCAACCGTCAGATGGGCAGGTAACACAGATCAACATATGAGGAGGATTTCACTAGGGAAATATGTGTGGAGAAGTGAGCGATGGAGGTATGAGAAATATGCTGTACGCTCCATATTTTATCGGTCAAAATTGAATGTCGGATGAGATCAATGGCGGATGGAGATTTTGCAAAACCCACATGCACAGAGGATAAAGGGTCTCAAGGCCGCAAAATCATGTAGGGTCCGCTTTTCCCAATGTCCACGATTTTGAGGAGGCCAGATCTAGGGTGGAGATGCATTTCGCAACTACAATGCACATGAGGAATAAAAAAATGTCGAAGCTGTGAAACTTCCTGGGACACACATAGTTTAATGGTCGGGATTCCATATGGGGAAGATCTACAGAGGAGAATTATTTCTCTACTCAGACTTGCACGATAGATAAGACGATTTGGGGTTGTGAAATGTTGGTAGACCTTTCTCCTTCGGACGACGGAGATCTAGCGGGGGAGTGATTGATGACCCTGATCTATTTCAAAATGAGAAAGTGTGCAAGTTTTAGCAAGCTGATGGATTGTGAAATAGGGTAAAGGTTGCATCCTTGGACAATTGATATGTTTTGTGGAAAATATCTACGACCGTGATTTGTTTCATATTTTAAAGATGAGAGGGGAGATAAGGAGAAGATGACTGCGAAACGGAGATCAAAGTAAATAAAATTGATGACGTTGTTTTCTTCTTGGAAATATCGATGGATCAGGAAAGGCTGTATCCTTTGACAGTTAAACATTACTAAACGTTTAGATATATGGCCAGAAATATTTTCATGAGATAAAGACACGCGATCGATAAGGGTATAAAAAAGTATAAAGACTACCATGCACATGAATTTGTGTCATTATTTTATTCCACAACATCAGAAAGCAAGAGATAGAGAAATGTAGGAGCAACCAACTCATACGGCGTCATTTGACCACCTGTCAAAACGACCAAGTAGGCCTTTTGTCTCCTCCTAAACTATAAAATACCTCAAGTTGACAGTATGGAAGTTCAGGACCCTGGATATAAGAAAGTAGAAGAATCCCTTGAGGATAGGGATGTTGAGGTATTCAATACACTTTTGATGAATGGACCCATTGGTGAGGTCAAGGAGAAGCTGAGATTGCACAAAGAGCATGAAACAAAAGTACATAATATTCACCAGTCTTACTTCCATTTTTTCACAATTGACCAAACCCCAAGTTTCCTGAAATTTGTGGCTTGGTGTGTCGATAATTTCTCTCTCTCTGAGAGAGTGATTATGAGCATTAAAATCTCTACATTCTTGTTCCCTATTAACCCTTCAACTATTATAAAAATCCTGTCAGTCCCTGAGTATTTTATCCTAAAAGCCCAGGGTTATAAATAAGATTCTATACTTCAGTGTTTCAGAGAGGCCTTGGTAGAAAGGAAATAAGATTTCTTCAGGAAATGCTTCAAACCTGATTTAAATATGGTAGACCAACCTTTTCTGATCGATTCTTTCCTGTTCAATGAATAAACCCAATGCACTGTTACTCTGTTAAGCCAGTTCCTAGGCCTAGACACCAACAAATACATCACCGAGCCTCTCATGAGTTTTCTTTTTTGTCTTAAGAACTTGCCCAATCGAGTCGAATGAGCCAAGTAAGACATTGCAGGTTTCATGTCTTAAGTTCGACGAATTCTTAGCTGAGAATATCCATTCTTAGTTAATGGACTTTAGCAAGACCAAAACCTTTAGGTTTCAGTCTTATTTGTTAAAAATGTTCCTTTCTTTCAATGAAGAGAAATTGCAGTTACCAGAAATGGCATTGACTGAGGAGATGAGTAAGGATTACTCAAAATTCATAAACTTCCTCGTGTCAGAGGTATACAATGCCATTTTATAGAAGAGGATTCCCAGAGTATTACTGGAGATGAGAACTACTTTTCAGCTCTCTATATATAGCAGGATAGGTGATTGATTCTTATTTGAGAATGGAAATGTCATAAGATTGTATGGCTTCACTCATCCACCCTGTATGTTTCAATCCTTTTTAACCCCTAGAGTATTCTCCATGGATTTTATTAAGAAGAAATAAATAGTAGAAACATAGCACTTCTTGAAATTCAAAAGGTCTACTTATATTAAGTATCCCTGGGTGGTAGGGCATTTCACCATAAAGAATAAAACCGCTCTGCCAATGATTGAGAAATTATTGAAGGAGATGGGATTCCCTATAGATCCTGCAGTTTATTATGACCCTCACCAGGTCATCTCAAACAGGAGGAAAGTTGTGAAGAGAAAACCTTTCAAGCATGTGGAGGTTGTTGGGTTAGAATATGATGCCAACTGGGATGACTATCCAAAGGAGAATCCCAAAGATGCTGATGTACAAGAGGACTCAATTTATTATTTAAAGGACATTACCTCTTTGATTCCTGACATTTATAAGTTGGTTGCAACAGTTGTAAGCGTTACACCCCTAGAAAACCACTCAGAGAAGAAAAGTAAACAAGATATTTCATATTCCATGGACACCGAAGAAGAGGACCCTTCCACGACTCCCAAGAGGAAGAAAGTTGAAGCAGAGGGAAAACTAGTCCAAACTACATTGGAATACAAAGGGAAGCATAAGGTGAACATAACTAGACCTATTTTTGAGGTCAAGGAATACACCTTTGCTGACACACCAATAGACTCTACATCACAATTCAGGAGCAAGATGGAAACAAAGGAGGTTACTTCAAACAAAGCACTGAAGCTATACTTGAAGTAAGAAAGATTTAAATTCAAGATGTGTCACTTATTGTTGTTAGAGACCAGGTCCATAACACTTTAAACTTGGCATTAGCAACCAATAGCAAGGTTGCTGAAATAAAGATGGACCTAGAGGAAATTCCTATCCCAAACATGATTCATTTTCACAAACATACTACGGATATTTTGTATACCAAGTTGTTGAAGTCCACATTGAAGTTTTCTAAGCTGGAAACTACTAAAAGAAAAATTGAGAACCAACTAAGACAAGAAAATGTAGAAAATAAAGCACATCAAGCACAGTTTAAAAAATTGCAAACATATATTCTAGATGCTGGGGGTCAGGCTGAGAAGGGAGAAGGTATGAAAAAGTTATTGGATGAAAAGGAGAATACCATCCATTTTCTAAAAAAGAAGTTAAAAATACCTGATACTCACTTGATAGAAGGACCATAATTGATTGAGATAGAGAAAGAAAAAGAAGGCTTGAAGAATGAATTGACTGATTGTAAGGAAAAAATACTAAAGTTTGTTGATAAGGAAAAAAAATGGCATAAAGACATGACTTTAGTGGTCGAAAGTGAAAAGGATTTGAAATGAAAATATGATGAGTTGAGAGGAAGTTATAGGAGAAAGAGAAAGAGCTTGAAGACATAATTGCTACTCCTTTAGCTCAATCCAATGAACAAGATATAGTCCAATCCATGTCACAAGTAAGATTAAAGGACTTAGAGTTAATTGGGTTGAGAAACTAAAAAAATGCCTTGGAGAACCTGGCATTACAGAGGGAGCAAGAAAGGGAAAATTGGGAAGCCAAGTCTAATGCGTGGGAGGCCAAATGTCAGGATCTGCAGACAAAGAATGATAAACTTACGAAACAGGAGCCAGGCCAACTGCAGGTTCAAGGGAAAAAACATATTATATGGGATGATATTATAGAATAAAAAAACAAATTCAGGCCCTACTTGGACTATATTTTGGATAAGGGATTGGTGATATATTAATCCAGATAGGATTTGGTAGTAGAAAGAGAAAAGTTGAACAAGAAATGAGTTGACTATGCCAAAAATGCTATTGATTTTATGAATAATCTGTTAGAGGATGATCTAAATAAATAAAATGTCAAAGACAGGATCTCAATCATGACTTGGGCTAAGAAGGTTATCAACAAATATCACCACTTGGACATAGTCCAGGTAAAGGTTGATATTTTGGCTCACCAAGTAAAGTTGTTTATTGATATGTTTGACCCACTGTTTAAGAAAGGACTCCCTTTCTTTTGGAAAGAAAAGGGTGCAATGTTAACTAAATATGAATACTATGAAAAACTAATTGCATGCAGGCTAGAACAATTTTTTTTTGCAGATATGACTCAGTCACTCTCCAATAGGGTAATTGTAGACAAATTGGTCGACGAGTTTGAAATTTTGTTCTCCTTCAAAGAAGAATGTGAACATTTGCAAAGTTTTTCTTATAGCGTCCACATCGAGCTACGCGTGTTGGAGAAATAAATGGCCACTGAGGAATTACCATTTTTATATCAATGGAAGACAGTCAAGAGGTTTGGAAGGACCAAATACACCCTGCACGCCCAAGCATGAGGAGGAACAGGTCGAGATGAGTCAGCAACAAACCGTTAGAAGGATCATGAACTATCATTTTCATGTCAAGCGAGCCCGATCCCCAGCCTTCATATTACCATTTTTATCAAGCATGATCAGTATTCCATATTCTGTGATTCATGTACAAATCGTGGTGAATGCGCCACCTCATAGCTGTCAAGATATACGATGAGGATTCATGATTGATTCCTTGTTTTTGTAAACTAATTAGGCTCTATTTTGAGGTTGGTCTTGGGATCCATAGCACTATAAATGTAACCTCCTCAAAGGAAGTAAAAGTGGTTGAATATACTTTCATTTTTTGAATCTTGTGTGCTCAGATTTTAGCTCTGTAAACTTTCTTGGAAGTGATAATGAAAACATTTTCTACGAGTTGATGAGATTCATCACGTTGATAATATTCAGTTTGTGTTTCCTGTTTATATCATTTTCACATATGTCAATTCTTGTTAATGCTTTCTAGTTGTGTGTGAGGAATTTGGTTCATTCAGTTCTCCTTTCATCAGATATAGCATTTGTAATGTGTTTGTAATGATTGTTGTGGAACTCATCCTTGTTAGATGCTCGATTTTTGTCATTTCCCTTATTTGTTGTTCTTCTAAAGTTGTTTGAAGGGATTCATCCATAGATAGGTGCCCCTTGCTACACTATGCTTTTTCTCCTTTTTCCTACCACTACTTGAAGATGTTTGGTTGAATATTATACTTACTTTGCCTCAAAATGCAGAAGGGAAAATCATTGTTCATTATTTGTTGTAATATCCTTGAATGATTTAGATTGTGACTCCACGGGACAATGGTTTTTGATATCTATCTGTCTTACAATATTTATATTTACAAAAAAATCTGTTCTCAGCATAAATCTAGCCTTCTAAATGTTTATTGAAATCCAAATGTGTATGTGAATGTTTCTGTGACAATAAAAGAGCCCTCTCTGACTGCATTGGCTATAATACAGTCTAAAGGTTGGTTTGAAATTGTTACCCCTGTGATTTCCTACCACAACCATAAGAAAATTATAGGGTGATAATAGGTAGGAACTAGGGAAACAACCAAACTTAAGGACGTGGACAACAACCCAACCCCACAAACAATAACGAAGCCAAACCCCCATGCATAGAATCCCCAACGTCCCACAAGACCTGGGAAGAACCCACAATTGCAGACTAACCATATATGTGCCATTTCTAACACTTACAACCATTACACACATTAGTGACATCATATGAACCACGTCGTCCATTTACTCCAAACTTATAATAAACATTAACCCAATGGGGTTACTCCAGCTCACCCAAATCCAACACCACTGGGTCCTCCACATATGGTGCTCCAAAACCCCCTGCCAAATCAAGGAATGGTTGCAACCCAACCCTTGGTCCCACAAAATCCCACAACCACTTATGTGGGTCAACCCATTGATCATGGTGTCCATTACCTCATGATGTTATCGTCTGATGTCAACCTATAGATCCGAAGAAAACAACATGGCTCCACCACGGAAACCATTAACCCCTCTGCGACATCTACCTCCACCTCTCCATATATGTCTTTGCATTTTCCATGGGACTTCCAAAGTATCGCATTTCCCTTGGCGTCACGTCATGAACAACGCCACTGGTAGAGCTACCCTCAACTACAGTATAGTCGACGACTTGGCCTAGTCTCCCTTAGCCATGTTCGCTCTGGAAGTTCTAAAAAGCTGACCCTCGCAATGTAAAGTATTGTTATCCGTGTTAGGTGTCATTGATCCCTCTAACTCTAGGTTGATCACTTTGGACCTGGATCAAGGAGAACCCTGGATTCCATCATCCATTTCCTTCCAAGTTTCGGTCACTATTCAGAATTTGGTTATTCATTGATGCATAATTGATGAGGGGGCATCACTTGTGTTATGCCAACCTTTGTTTGGAATAAAATTGGATCCCCTACCCTTCAACCTTCTTCCACTGCTATTCATGCCTATTATGGTTGTGCTTCTCAACCCCAGGGCGTCCTCACGAATTTCCCTGTTGAGTTGGCCAGAAAAAAATGTTGATTGACATTATGGTTGTCAACACCCAACTCAATTACAACCTCCTCTTTGGATGTAGTTATATGTATACAATGTGAGTCGTTGCCTCTACCATCTTTTTGAATCTTGATGTTTTGTCATGATGGTAAGATCATGACCATCTACCATATGACATACTATGATCCAAAGGGACCGACCACATTGGAACACATCCTCCCTACTATCGACACTACCATCGATAACGTGTCCATACCTTCCCTGTCTGCCACTGGCCCAGGATTATTTTCTAGAACTCCAATGACATAAACATTTTTTTTATTAGCACCCCATTTTATACCTAAATTCTATACCAATTCTTCAATCCCTCAAAATCCCTGGCCAAGAACTCTTTTGGATCCTTTTTGCTCATTCCTAGCCTGGCTGACACACTTTTATTTCTGACATACAATGCCAGCCAACCCTAACACTTGTTGCACATTGGAAGACGACGCCAGTGGCACTCTTTCCTTCACTACAAGGTGCATTGGTGCGCCTACCCCTATTGCAAGGAGCGTTAGCAAGCTTAAGAAGGAAACCATAGAATTTTTGTGAAGATTCCAAGTGAAATATCTCATGGAAGATGATTCTATCCATGTGGGAGAGTTGGCACTCAACCTCCTAGACCATAGGGATCATTCTCTATCCTATTCCCAAAAGATCTCAAATCATTTGGGCTTCCCTTTGCCTATAAAATAAAGCTTCATGGATCATGGGAGGAGAGACTAAGAAGAGCATCCTTATGTTGTTGTATTGAAGTTTGATATAGAGGAAAATTTGAGAGAGTGTTGTGAGCAAGAGTTTGTATTTGTTGATAGTAGGTGTTGAGTGTGTCAAAGATCTTGTAAAGGAAAAGATATTGACATCAAGGCTCTGGTTGTAGCTTTCTCTTTTCATATTTTAATACAAAATTGTTTCTCTTTCCCATACATGATTTATGTTAATATTGATAATTTATTATTAGTCTCCTTGATCACTAATATAGATTATTCATTTGTCTTGTTACTCTCATCCCTTGTCTTGTTTCTTGTGTTTCTTTATAGGTATAGTAGATCGCATTAAGATCGGTCAAACAAAGAAAAACCTCCATATATAAGGTAATAGAATTATTTATTCAATCATATTAGATATCCAGGGAAAGGATATACTACTGTGTATTTTTTTTCTAGACTTGTACCATGCAGGCTCGAGGAACAAGTAGTGTCCGCACTGGTTGAAGTTTTCATGGTAACAAAATTGGCGACCATACTGGGGATATATCCAACCAGATATGGGATAGATACGATCATATTTGCAGCAGATCCAGTTAGATATGATATTTTTGATAACATTTTTGCTTGAAAACTTGTGATTCTTGTTTTCTTAACTCATTTGAGTTATTAAGGTGAGTGTTATAGCTGATTTTACCACACCCGGTTGATCACACATTTATTGAATTCCCTGTCCTTCTGTAGACTCTTTGGACCCCATGGACTTATATTATCCTTTGATTTTCCAAGCTCATCCCCAAAAATTGTATGTTTATACCTATACATGACTTTTAAAGCAATACTCGTGTGTATACGCAGCTTTTGACCTCAAACCTGTGTACATCAGGATGCGTGCATAAAGATAAATATATTTGGATTTTTTCTCATATGAGTCCAAATATCTTGTCTCTTTTCCTTCCATATGCCTTGAGAATGCCCGAATTTGACCCTCCATTACCTCTTTGGAGCACTATAAATTGAGCCTCTTGGATACATTGAAGAAGGATAAATTGAAGCGTAAGGAAACCATAGTCCATTGTTGCCTCAATTTTTCTTATAATTGAGTTTGCATCCTTTTGTACCTTGGAGCACGTAGTGTTCTTGTGGAAATTGAACCCAAGAGTTAGAACAATTACACTCACAAAATTGCTAATCAAACATGCAAAATTAACATCAAAAGAGACTGAAATTGGAGCATAACACTAATCTGTATTGAATAAGTGTACAATAGAAAAAATTATGAAGTAATAGGCTGATGTAATATATTATTACATGAGAGATTCGAATGCATAAGGATTCCATTCGAAAAGGTTAAAAAGTAGGCTTACTAAATCTAGTCAAATCCTCCATAGGTGCATAAAGCAGTTTTCAAATCCACCAAGATGCTCACGAATTGGCTAATTCAAGTAGGAAAGATAATGAGGGTTGGAAAAAAAAATCATTCATAATTTTATTAGGAGAAAACGAGGGAGGATGATGTGGGAAAAAAACAAGTCAACTATACCTAGTCTAGCTTTTCCTTTTGCCTTAATTCTCAATAAAACAGGCAGCTTTTCAGAAAAAGCAGATATGCACTTTGGAGGATTTGGAATAAAGTAGACATGCTAAATATGGTTTCCAGGAGGTTTCCCAAGTGCTTCATGACTCATTTTTATCAAGTGTTGACTTCTAGGAAATGTAGAAGGCAACTAACATAGAGTGGAATGTAGAGACTAGGTAATAAGACAAAAATGATTTAATTAATGTCTAAGGTAGGTAACTATGGGTTTATTATTCTAACACCCCCCCTTAAGCCTGAATTTATGAGTAAATATTAGAAAAATATAGGGCCTAGCAACAAGGCTTAGTCACCCTTTACATACTTCTTGTCCATACAACCAAGGAAAGAGGCAAAAATACAGTGGGAAAATCCTCCCTTAAACATGGAAAGAAAAACAAAATTTTTAAATATTGTCATCAATCATGCTTCACAGCATGATAAGCAATACCCAGTAGTGATTTGAGATTGCTGAATGTCTTCTCACAAAAAACTTTGGTGAAGATGTCTGCTACTTGTTCTGAAGATGCACAAAAGAGTAGATGAATGGTACCATCATGCACAAGCTGTCTGATGTAGTGCATATGGATCTCAATGTGTTTGGTTCACTATCTATGAACTAGATCATTGCAGATTCAAATGGTGTTTTAATTATCACAATAGATAATAGTTGAAAACTATGATTTGAAGCCACATTCTCCAAGTATTCCCTGCAACCACAAACATTGAGTTGTTGCATTTACAACTCCTCTATACTCTGCTTTTGTATATGAGAGTGCTATGGAACTCTGCTTGTTGCTTGCCACCCTGATTGGTCCTTCTACAAGCATGAATACATATCCCTATGTTTACTTTCTATCTGTGTTGTCACCTGCCCAATGACTATCAGTAAACCTAATCAAATCAAGATTATATTTTGCTTTGTAGAAGATCCCATGAGTTCTTGTTCCTTGAACAAAGTTAAGGATCCTTTTGGCTACCCTCCAGTGGATCTCATGAGGCTGATCCATGTATCTTGAAGCCACACTAACTGCATAAGATATATCAGGTTGAGTGTGTGTAAGATAAAGTAAACACCCAATCAATTGCCTATACAGTGTATTATTTACCATAGGAGAAGAACCTGCTTCTTCAAGCTTAACTCCTAAAAGGAAGGGAGTCTTACTTGGCTTGTAATATTTCATGTTGAACTTGTTCAAAAAATCTAAGGCATACTTGGACTGATGTACTTTGATTCCATTTTAGGATTGAGCAATTTCAAGACCCAAGAATTGGCTCAACAATCTCAAATCTGTCATAGAAAATGCATGGTTCATTGCATCCTTCAAGGAGGCAATCTCTTTCTTTGAACTTCCTATAATCATAAGGTCATCCACATACAATACAATAATCATCAAATAACCATGAATCATATTCAAATAAACATTAGGATCAAACTTGCATCGAACAAAACTCAATGATAGGAGAAATCCATCAATCTTGGCATACCAAGCATTGGGGGCTTGCTTGAGACCATACAATGATTTCTTTAACTTGCACACTAAAGATGGATTAGAACCAAAACCTTCATATTGCTGCATGTAAATATATTCAGTGAGATCTCCATTTAGGAAAGCACACTTCGCATCCATGTGATGTACCTCCCACTGCTTTGAAGCTGCAATGGCTAAAGCTAGCCTTATGGAGTCCATCTTTTCCACTGGTGCAAAGGTTTCATTGTAGTCAATACCATGTACTTATTAGTAGCCCCTGGATACCAATATTTCCTTACATTTCAAAGGTGAATCATCATCAGCAAACTTAGGCTTGAAAACCCACTTACATTGAACTAGCTTCCTCCCTGGGGGAAGATCAACCAGTTCCCAAGTGTTGTTCTTTTGGAGCGAGATGAATTCTTATTTCATGGCTGTTTGTCATCTTGGATCATGTGTTGCATATTCATATGTCTATGGATCTGATTCAACCATTATATAGCACTTCTCAGCAAATAAATGATCTTTCATACAAAGGGAACTCTCAAACTGAGATCTAGTCCTCCTAGTGTCACTAGGATTTCCAGCTAGTTCCCTAGCTGCATGAATGGTATTTGCTGCCCATTTTGGTCTTGTAGGAATGTCAATATCTGCAATCAAATAATCATTATCAGACATATCAGAATCAACAAACTCATTAGTCTCTCCACTTACAATCAATGGATCTGGTGGTGAAGAAGACTCTCCAACTTCAACTGCTACTAAAGGCTCTTCTTGGAACTGGACACCTTCTTTTAATGAAAGATTTGTTAGTGCTCAAGTTGATAAGCTTGTAAACTTTTGAATATTTAGAATACCCAACAAATAGGCACTCTTGTATTTGGGGCTGCAAAGCCTTTCTCTTTTCAGTTGGAATTCTAGCCCAAACCTTTGAGCCAAAAATCCTGAAATGGGTCACATCCGGCTTGTGCCAACTCCAAGATTCGAAAGGAGTCATACCATCAAGATGCTTATGAGGCACCCTATTCTGGATGTAGGATGCACAGTTTATAGCCTCAGCCCAAAACTTTGGTGGAAAATTCTTAGCTTCCATCATGCAGGTTGCGATCTCCTTTAGTGACCTGTTCTTTCTCTCATTAACACCATTTTGCTGTGGTGTGTAAGGGATTGAATGCTGCATCTGAATACCTGCATATTTACAATACTGAATGAACTCAGACTTGACATAATCACCACCATTTTCAGATCCGAGGATCTTTAGTTTCCTCCAGACTGGTTTTCAACCAAGTCTTTAAAGACTTTGAAGAGGTCAAAAACTTCAGACTTATGCTTTAGGAAGTAAACCCGAAAATACCTGGAAAAGTCATCTATGAAGGTCAGTGCATATTTGGCTTGAATCATGGACATATGAGGAAATGGACCAGCAATGTCACTGTGGATCAACTCAATATGTGTAGAGGTTCTCTCATGACTAGCTCTCTCAAATTTGTGCTCTGGGTGTTTTCCTAGGATACAACCTTGACAGACTCCCTTGGAAAACTTGATCTTTGGTAACCCTATGACCATATATTTTTCACTCAAATCAGAAAGATACTTGTAGTTAATATGGCCAAATATTTCATGCCAAATATTTCTTGCCTCATTAGCATGAATCAAAAGAGCAGAGGGGTTTGAGTAGGGTAGAAAATGGGAAAACATGTATACCTTCGAAGTGTGATCAACAACACCTTTTGTTATGAATTTACCATTCAAAATATCAGTGATTTCAACATCATTAGGGGATAAGATGACCTTCTTTGGAGACCCAATGTGAGTCATCTGATACACTGACAAGAGATGAGAGGAAAGACCTGGAACATACAACACATTATTGAACTTACCATGGTCAAGGTCAATCCTTCCTTTCCCCAAACTGTCAGTGAGAGAGTCGTCTCCCAAAAATATTGGTGGACCTTTCAACATGTCAAGAGAGGAGAATGCCTCTTTTGTTGAAACCATATGTCTAGAAGCTCCAGAGTCTATGATGAATCTAGGTGAGCTTGATGTGCCAGCAACCATGGCATGTACTCTCTCTCTGTCCTCTGAATTTGATCCTCCTTCCCTCTTCTTTGAGCAATCAGGAAGGGAGATGTTATTCTTCTCTAGGATTTGGGTCAACATGTCAATTTGCTTCTTCATACAAGAGCTCTGAGGATGATAGCCCTTACTGTAGTATGTGCACTTGCTTATTTCTCCTTTGTTGTTCTTCTTCTGGAAGTTCTTCTTGGAACCTTGGGGATCCTCTTGAGACTTTTTCTTGTCTCTCTTTTGCTCAAGTAGATTTTTATCTTTTTTCTTTCTTTTTGAATCCACCCTTGAATCTCCAGCAACCAAAGCTTGGTCTTTGGAAGGTTTGATGGTGCCCATCATCACCAACTTATCTTGTTCCTGTGTGAGGGATTCCATGAACTTTGCAAGCTTAGGAATCTTCTAGGCTCAAGATGTCAACTTGGTGGCATGAAAGGTAAAAAAACACACTGTATAGTTAGGGACAAGCTTCAAGAGTATGGCCAAAACTAGTTTCTCTTCCTTCTTTTCGATCCCACACTGTTTTAGCTGCAAAACAAGGGCTTTAAACTTGGAAAAATAGAGTTGCAAGGATTCGAAGCTACTGGGACTCAAGGACATCAGCTCATTCTTGATTTGATGTCCTCTCATCTCATCTGTCTTACCAAAAATCTCTACAATATTCTCCCACACTTCATTCGGTGATGTCAATCCATCAAGATGGAAGATGAGGTCTCTTGAAATGATTAGACACAAAATACCATAGGCCTCATCCCTCTTGTTGTGCCATTTGATTTTCTCTGCAGCTGCATTGGGCTCTACCTCAGTTTCCATAGTAACCCTGTAGAGACCTTTCGCTCTCAAAAATATCTCCATCTCAGCTTTCCACTCAAAGAAATTGGATGGAGTTAAGATGATCTTCTGAGATTGGTCCATAGCTAAGAAAATGTGCCCTTCAGTCAGCAGAATATGCTCCCAATCAAGATGTTGAACCTGAAATAGAAATATCAAAGGATAGTAATTGATATACAAAGGCTCTGATACCATGTGGAAATTGAACCCAAGAGATAAAACAATTACACTCACAAAATTGCTAATCAAACATGCAAAATTAACATCAAAGGAGACTGAAATTGGAGCATAACACTAATATATATTGAATAAGTGTACAATAGAAAACCTTATGAATTAATAGGCTGCTGAAATATATAATTAAATGATATATTTGAATGCATAAGGATTCCATTCGAAAAGGTCAAAAAGCAGGCTTACAAAATCTAGTGAAATCCCCCATAGGTGCATAAAGCAGTTTCCAAATCCACCAAGATTCTCACAAATTGGCTAAGTCAAGTAGGAAAGATAATGAGGGATGGAAAGACAAATCATACATGCTTTTATTAGGATAAAAGGAGGGAGGATGATGTGGGAAAACAACAAGTCAACTACACCTAGTCTAGCTTTTCCTTTTTCCTTAATTCTCAATAAAACATGCAGCTTTTCAGAAAAAGAAGAAATGTGCTTTGGAGGATAGAGAATAAAGTAGACATGCTAAATATGGTTTCCAGGAGGTTTCCCAAGCACTCCATGACTCATTTTTAGCAAGTGTTGACTTCTAGGACATGTAGAAGGAAACTAGCATAGAGTGGAATCTAGGAGACTAGGTAATAAGACAAAAATGATTTAATTAATGTCTAAGGTAGGTAACTATGGGTTGATTATTCTAACAGTTCTTCCCAATATTTCCTTTTATTTGTGATATTTTTATCGAGAGATGGAGAATTGAAGTGGTGTAGGCCCAGGTGGAGGACTCAGTTTCTCCGGTTTGCAGAAGTGCCGACAGAGTTTGTCACTATTGTATCTCTGATTTATTAATAGAAATATCTTTTCCTGTCCAATTCATGTGCATTTTGAATATGAATATTGAATCCATGGATGTATTTAATTGATTATACATGATTGATTATATATGCTAGAGTAGCTCTAACACATTTATATATATCATGCTTGCTTTGTTTGTTGTTGTTGAGAGCAAATTATAATTGCAATTGCATTGGAAAAGCTCAACGGGGATATACTTCAACCATTTGGAATAAGGTATGATTCTATATCCCTTAGTGTTATATTTTCTTACTTCTCTTGCATATTGGGAAAGATTGATTTCTGGTGTCATACTGTCTGTTGTGGTACCCCTAATCCATAGGAAGTTTCTCTCCGTAACAGAATTGACGACTTCGTTGGGGAGGTTCCTTATTTTTTCTTTGGGGATTGGGGGAACAATGTGCTTGACTTGCTCTCTATTTCTGCCCATTTCTATGTTGAATTTAGTAGTATGTTCATACATTGACACTCTCCTTGAGTGGTTTGACCCTTGGCCTACTTTTTACCAATTTCTTCTCTGTATACACAGGCTTTTGGATAAAAGTCGTGTATATACGCAGGTTTTTGGCCAAAAGTCACGTATACATGTAGGTTTTTAGCCAAAAGTCATGTATACATATAGTTTTTTGGCTAAAATTCATGTATACAGGCAGGTTTTTGGCTAAAAGTCGTGTACATCCTCCCTTTTTTGGTTGATTTTGATGTGGGAAGTTGATGGGTGGGTTGTGAGTGTGGCTGGGTCTTCCTGGGTTCTGATGTTGTCTGTTGACTGCTTCTTTTGTGACCAGAGACCGTTTTTTCATTGATTTTTATTTGAAAGTAGGTCTAGTCATTTATCTCCTTTTTTGTTTTTCCATTAGTGCATTAGTGTTTTTGTCTCAGTGTCTTGCTTGGCTTGTGTTTTGTACTTGCTGTAGAGATTGAGGATTTTTATGACTTTTATTGCATTTTTTATTCTTTTATATTGAAAATAAAAAATAGTTACATTCTTACTTGCATCTCACACATGGATTTAAGGAGGTACTTGCATTGGATTTCTTGGATGAGAGTTGTGTTTATGCTTTCATATAGGAAGGATTTCATTGACATTGAAGAAAAAAATTGCACTTCATGTAGTGGCATACCTTGTTTTCTCATTTCGACAAAATTGCACTTGGTATTGTTTTTTAAGTGTGCACATTTATTTCACTGCTGAGTCATAATATCATTAGTTGCACAACCATTTCCCTTTGAGTAATCACAACCATTAAAATCAACGCTTAATTAAAATGAACCACACATATTTCTTTTACAGGGTTCATCAACAAGATTAGGTTTTAGAGTCTTGGAATGGTTCATTGTGAGTCAATTATCCAAGACTACTAAACAAAACAAGTAGGTGTCTATCCAGGTGAGAGAGAGAAATCCTTGATATAATTAGTGTTTCTTAGGAGGCTCCTCTTACACAGGAGTTAAGCATGAGGTAGCACAGGCGATTATGATTGGGATAGCCCTTGGTCATTTTCTGTGAGTACTGAAGAAATTTCCAGGATCGTATTCATACATGGGGGATTTTGAGGTACCGGTTGGTGCTTTCGAGCTTCAGGATTTGCTACCCTACCCATACAGTCAATCTCGTCTGCAACTGTTCACATAAGAACTAATTATATTGGGGTGACCTTAGTTTCCTTACCTAGGTATCGCAAGGGGTACTTGCAGAAGTTATTCTGTAGGTGTCTTGGCCAGGTAGGGGTCTAACAGCACAGTCGCTTTACGCGTTGAAGCTGAGGGCCACTATAATTGGTTACACACCTTCACTTGTAGTGTATGGGAGTTTCAGGCCTCTCCTAGGCGAGACATACCTACTGCATTCGGGATCTCATTTACCCTCCCCTTGGTTTGCTTGCATTCTGGCTGTATATTTTCTTAGGAGTATGCTCTTTGTGCAATAGTTGGATTTAGGGATCATGGTTACTTGAGTATATTTATGTTCTCTTGAGTTTGGGTCATTTTATGTTCGGCATGCCTGATATCACTACTAGTATCCCATCACCTGCTCCAGGTCCTAGTGCAGACCTTGGTGTTGGAATGGGGGGAACCACATTCCCTTATCTTGCTCATGATTCAGGAGTGGTCATATTCCATCCTCTACTCCATTTACAGAGGATTTTTACTCCCTTCATCCGGTCTTAACACTAGTGTTCACCCTCACGGGGGTGGTAGTGGATACGTGAACATTGGGTCTACACTTTACATTTATTTTTATGTCCCATTGTCCACCACACTATTTCCTTTGGATACAGTTGTCATGATCAATCCTCCCTATATCCTATAGTTTGGAATCTGTACTGATTATTTTCAGCTATTTTGGACTAATATTATTATCATGTAGGGTCCATTTTTTGTACACTCTCTCCGAGGCTTGACCCATTTGTGCTTATAACAGGTATAATGTATGAACTGGCATATAGGTTAGGATTTCATATCTGCTTGCATTTTGCATGGCCTTATGACCATTTCACCTTAACCTTAGGTATGAACCCATTCCATGATATCATTGAACCTTCTTGCTGTTGTTAGAAGTGATATTATGCGAATGGTAGAGCTTTCCTATACATGGGTTCCCTAGTTAGACCCAGTTTTGCATTTGGTACCCATACTAAGATGCCTCCTTTAGGTTGTGGGAGTCCCTTTTTAGTCCTGCCATGTCCTTGAGCAAGAGCTTCATACTCCTCTTGAAATTTATGCTGGCCATTCCCCATAGGGACTCCCTTGTGTATATCAAGTTGTAATTGCATTTCATGAGTTTTTCTTGCCTTATTGAGCCTTATGTCGGCTCCCAGATTCAGATTTATAAGCTATGAATATCGATCTTGTCTCATGTCTAGCCAATCATAGCCTTTTACATATCCTTTGTAGCTTGATCATCCCTTTACCGGGAGGAGACCTTCCCCCGAGTGTCATTATCATGCACATACTTCCTTGCATTGAGCATAGGTATGTTCCAATGCTTGGAACTAGCTTGACTATCCCTAACACTTGTCTCCTCCTAGCTATGTACTATAAAGAAAGTTTATTTTTTTTCAAGCTTTTCAAAATATCTGAAAAAGTCCAAAAAAATAAAAAAACATAAAAATTCAGATGGGAAAATATGTTATCTTTGGCAGCAGTCGAGTCGTGTCACCTTCGAACAGAGCAGTGTATATCACATCCATTGGTTGGGTTATTAGTTTGACTTTAGGAGTTGTACTCGTTACTTTGAGTTTATCTCCATCGACTGGTTACAGTTCCAGTCCGCATGGAGCCTTTGTTGATGCCTCCTATGTCATAGAGATGTCCCAGTTTTCATATCGAGTCCATGCTGCCTACCTTTAGTCACCACTTGTTTTATGCTCTTGTTTGAAGGAAGTTGAAGCATGAGTCGGTCATTCCTCAGTTATCTTGACTTTGCATGTCGGCCATTCTCGGTATTGTTACTGGTTCGTGCACATCTTGTTTTTTGAGCTCTTTCACATTATACATCATTGCTGAGTAACTCGTGTTGGTTGATGGGGGATACATTAATTCCCTCCTTCCAGCGGATTCCATTCCATCGACATCAGATCATTTATTCTAGAATAGGAGTCTAGAGTCATTTGAGTGCCTTGATACTTACAATCATCAGTGGTAGGTTCTATCACCATCAAAAGTTTTGGGAATACATCAATGTCCCCTGATCGATGGACTCTTTCAAGTGTTCGACCTCAACAATTCTATTCACACTTGTTAGATTGCACTCTATACCTTGATTCCCATTTTCATTATCGGTGGGTTATCTCGCATCTGTTAATGGTAGACATCAATGACCGGTAATCAGACGATGGAATACTATGTTTGACCTCAACACATCTATTCACATAGTAGGACATGTACTCACAGAGGTTTGTGTAGAATACCTTCCAGCTTGTTGGCATTCCATATATGCTACCTCCTTTATCGTGCCAATATTCATGAGATTTCAGCTCTCGTGATCTTGATTCTAGTGTTTCCAGTGTATATCAAATATATTCATCCACTATGGAGATCTTGATCCATTATATATTGTACGTGGTGATGACCACACAAGACACTTTGTATATAATGCCTATTCATGGCCATTGTAATATTATGTATCCGGGACTGCTACATGTATTTGTAGTCACATGCAGAGATTGATTATTGTATTGTACTGATGAGTGGTTGTTTCTTCCACCTGGGTCTTCATTACTCCACTTTTGGGATGGATTTTATAATGTATTTCGACCATCATGTTACCCCTCTGACCTCACACATTAGGGGGAATCTGTTATAGCTGATTTTTCCACACTTGGTTGATCACACATTTATGGCCTTCCCTGTCCCTCTGCAAACTCTTTGGACCCCATGGACTTATATTATTCTTTAATGTTCCAATATCATCCCCAAAAATTGCCTGTTTATACCTATACGTGACTTTTAAAGTAATACACGTGTGTATACCCAGCTTTTGACCTCAAACCTGCGTACATCAGGATGTGTGCATAAAGACAAATATTTATGGAGTTTTCCTCATATGAGCCCAAATATTTTGTCTCTTGGCCTTCCATATGCCATGAGAACGCTTGTATTCGACCATCCATTACCTATTTCGAGTGCTATATAAGGAACCCCTTGGATACATTGAAGGGGGAGAAATTGAAGAGTAAGTAAAGTATAGCCCATTGTTGCCTCAGTTTTTCTTATACTTGAGTCTGGATCCTTTTGTCCCTTGGAGCACATAGTGTTCTTCCCAAGCTTTCCTTTGCTTTGTAAGCTTGCTATCGAGAGATGGAGGATTGAAGTGGTGGAGGCCCAAGTGGAGGACTCGGTTTCTCCGGTTCGTAGAAGTGCCAACAAAGTTTGTCACTATTGTATCTCTAATTTATTAATAGAAATATCTTTTCCTATCCAATTCATGTGCATTTTGAATATGAATATTGAATCCATGGATGTGTTTAATTTCTTATACATGATTGATTATATATGTTAGATTATCTCTAACACATTTATATATATCATGCTTGCTTTTGTTGAGAGAAAATTATAATTGCAATTGCATTGGAAAATCTCAACGGGGATCTACTTCAACCGTTCAAAATAAGGTACGATTCTATATCCCTTAGTGTTTGATTTTCTTACTGCTCTTGCATATTAGGAAATATTCATTTCTAGTGTCATACTATCTATTGTGGTACCCCCAAGACATAGGAATTTTCTCTCCATAACAGTGAGTGATCCACCTTACCATACTTTCAATTTCCTTCTATGATGTGTGTTTTTCCTCACTAGTATCCCAGCTTGATCCATATTGGTTTCTTTTGCAGGTTACTAGCTTTTCCAAAGTCTAAGGATTTGATGACGCCCCTAGTTAATCCTGACAAAGTTCCTAACATACTCTAATGCCTTCTGTATTCTATCAAGTAGCACCACTGACGCTTGTTTTTTTACTACACTATGCGTTGCTGACTCCTTTATCCAGTATATAAGGTGTGTCGACACCCTCTCGACACCCTGGTGCAATGTTTCACTGTGCGCTGAGGTAGGCCATCCCATGTTTTGAAGTTTATTCTTAATGTTTTTTGATTCCTCTATGATTTATTGTTGATTTGCATTCTGTATTACTGTTAATTCTGATAGCTTGGTAGTATGATCTCTCTTTTTGAGTTCAAGATCTAGAAATTTTCCTTGATACGAAGGTTAGAAAGTTTAAAAATTGTGTATGAATTATAGTTTTGGGTTCATGGTTTGCTTGATTGATTCTATGAAAGTGATCTTAGGTCTATAGGAAGGAAGATGTATAGTTTCTTTGTAGTTATTTAAGTATATTTTTTTAGCTTTCTTTCTTTTTCAAATCATATAAAAACAAAAAATTGCTGGCTTGTTTGCTTTGATTACTTTTGGCTTGATTGGGTATTTAGAAGAATATTTTGTTATGAATTTGATTGAGAAAGCATAGGTTTCTAGATGTTAGAAGTTTTTCTTTATTTCTCTCTTTAAATATCTTCTAGTCTTAGTCTTGGAAATGTTTGTGTGTTTGGAAATTTGTTGAAAAATCTTGAAGCTAAAATCATTGAAAGTTGCATAATATCTTTTCTTTTAGAAAAATAAAAGGTTCTCCCTTTCTCTAGGTAGTGTTCATTAAAGATAAGAGTTTCACTGCATCTATAACTTAACATTGCATCTTGATCCACATTCCACAAACATTCACTAACCATCAAGATAATATCAATGGTAGCTTAGGTTAAAATTTTCTAGTAATTTGAGTGATAGGATAGAGACATGTTTTGACATCTTAAAACATAGGATCTGTCATTATTTTCCTACACTGCATCTAGGGGATCATGTGGTTCTTCCATGTATTGCTAGTATATCAAACAGACTTTTACGTACCCTTAAGGTATACCCGTTAATGCAACAAATTGCTCATATAGCCTACACCATACAAATACATTCATTTCCTAACCAATTCTACCTCCACACCCATTTAACCTATGTTTTTCTCTCAAAAGCTCCAAAAATACCCTCAAAGGGATTAAAAACCTACAAAAGAGCTTAAAAAGCTCAAAAAGGAGCTAAAAAGATAAAAAAGGGCTAAATCCCCAAAAAGGGCCTAAATACCCTCAAAGGGCTTAAAAATATCAAAACAAGCTAAGAAACAAGCAAAAAGGGCTTAAAACCCTAGGTAGGGCCCAAAACCCTAACCAGGGGCTAAAAACCCTAAAAAATGAGAAAAACTATAGATAGAGGGGTGGAGGTCCCAATCACATACATGACTCTTCCTTCCTATTGTTATTATGCCCACATGAGTAACTTGAGAGAACTTCACTCTCAAGCTATTCATACCCACAACTCCATTTCCTCCATTTGCTCATTTCCTTGTGTGTTGAGGCAACCTCCACACTATCCTAGCCTGTGGAGAGGCATTGTTATGAGTTTGGGCATGGTGGCCCCCTTTTAAACCAGATTGGAAGGTATATTGTCTCATTCATGTTTTTTCAGTTTGTAGTTTGTAGATATTTAGTTATTTTTTCTTCTAACATTTTTTTGCATCTCTTTTTTATCCATAGAATCTACCCTTTCATCCTATAGATAGAAGGGAGGTGCATCTGCACGTGGCTAGGGATTTTGTCTAGCTACAATAGAGAAAGGTAATTCACGTACTCAGTGGTATATAGTAAGGCCCTTTTCGAACGGTTGTGCATTAGACATCACTAATATGGATTTGAGCTCCCACATACCTAGTGTATATTAGGAGAGCCCTCTAGGACACCCAAACCAACTGAGAAAATCCTTTTGGCCATCTTGTTGGAGAAACACATCAAGAACAACACTCGTGGAGCTACTAAGCACATGCTGTCTAGGTAGTCGGGTATTTAGGAAAGGGTAAGGTCCCAATCCTCCTTGTCACATTTTATGGTTGGACCCTGCGGTATATCACGAGTTCTAACAACTTGAAAATACTATCGAGGAAATGGATTTCACCAGCCCCTCTTATCATTTAATTTTGCTTGTGACCTTGGCTTATGTAGGATTGTTTATGTGTGATATCTTCCTTGTATAGAAATTTAGAGTAGAATTCTTCGACCAACACCCTAGTTGAGCTACCTGTGAGATGATCTTGCAGGTTGCAAGGTTTACCACCTAACTCTCCTCTTGTCATGGAAGAAGGCAAAGGTGAAACCATGAACCAACAAACTATGACTGATTCACATGTAGAAGGAGTTCCCGTGACAAAATTTGGGGAAGAAATTTCCTCCTTGTAAAACCCTGTGATAATGCAACAAACTTCTATAGAAAACACCACCTTTCATTTTCGAATGGAAGGCCAACTTGGTGCACCAGATTGGGTTTTTAACCACCCGTCGGATGATACTATGGCAAAAAAATTTGGTCCAAATTCTCTTTTTTGGGAGAATTCTTTAGGAAATGCCATTCCTAAATACAAGACTACTAGACCAACTTATATTACTCACCCACGTGAAAATATATTCACTACAAATGAAGAGATCCTCAGACAAATCCAAAAAACTCTTGATCGTTTGCGTAACTTAGGAGAGAATATAAGAAGGAGAAGTGTTTCTCCTCTACCCCGTCATTCAGAAATAACTCTCCCTAGATACCATGCTCTTTCAACCTCCAATATGGCTCTTAACTCAGGGTTACCGGTTCAAAATGTGGTTACTCTTGATCTAGGTTAACCCTCCATTCCTATAATCCCACAGCTATTTCTAACTCCCTTGTATCTTCCATCCCTAGGGGGAAAACCCTAGCCCAAGTTGTTTTACCAACCAGGGGAACTGTTTCGGGCTCGGGGAAAAATACAGCAGTAGGAAAATCAACCGTCAGTGCTCCTCCTACAAACACCAACATGGTTATTCCCTCTTCTTGATTAGGACAACCTTCAAGGGGTTATACCTACCCAGGAAATAAGCTGCCTGTGGTCCATCGAACTTATCAACCTGCATCTTCAGGAGTTGTTTATCTTGGAATTCCCTACCCCATAAATACTTATACCCCATGGGGGAAACCTAATTGGTCAAATGTCCCTATGCCTTGGGGACCATTTTTAAATACTGTTGGAAGTTTTGGAGGTCCACTTGGAGGACCACATTTTGGAGGTTCAAGCGGAGGATGACCTTTTGGAGGACCACCACCTAGAGTCCCACTACCTGGAGGTACACCCCCTAGAGTTCTATCCCCTAGAGGCTCACTATCTAGAGGCCCACCATATGGAGCTCCACCAGTTGGAGGCCCACCAGTTGGAGGCCCACCACCAAGAGTCCCACCACTAGGAGGCCCACCCCCTAGAGGCCCACCTCCCCCAGGCGACCCATCACCTGGCGAGCCCTCAAGCGGATCATTCGGAAACCAACCATATAATAAACTGGTTATTGGGACACTAGCTATACCCATTTATCAATATGCTTACAACCATACTAGTCCATAGATGTCTTATCAATATTACCAGTACCCCCAACCTAATCAACAATTACCATTTTTGGCTACCTTAGATATTCCAGATCCGTTTAGATTGATTAATGACCCCATACATCATGACCCTTCATGGCCGGATACCCCTATTAAGTTACCCTCTAATATATGTAAATTTGATGGTAAACCCAGTGAAGACCCTAAACACCATGTGATGACATTTCATTTGTGGTGCTCATCTAATTCTATGTTGGATGGTTCAATCCATCTACGTTTGTTTTAGAGAACTATCACCACGGTGGTTGTGAAATGGTATATTGATCTACCTCAGCATTCCTTTTGGGATTTAAACACCTTAGAAATGACCTTATTGACACATTTTTCAGTTTCCAATCTGATATGAAACAGGTACGCACCTTTTGACCTCACTTCGCCAGATCAATTCTACTCATATATTGGATCATATACATGAGTAGAGATGATGATGTAGGTTAATCAAGGCTCCCATTCCCGATTAGTTACTCAGCGATTGGTTTACTAAATCTTTGCTTCCCCCCATTGCTAGGTATGTTTCCATGGGAGGTGCTATTACCGAGGAGCAAGTTATCAGCCGTTCTCAATACCTTGACTTGGTCTATTCCCAATCAGGTACTCTATATGACCTAATTCCTCACGCTCCTCATCCTACTTTCGATCCTTCAAGACCTTCAACAAAAACACCCGCCGATGGAATTCTTGGTTCTATTCAAACACAATTGATGACCAAATCCTTGAAAAATAAAAATCAACCAACCACGCCTTCTAGTCAAACCATTTAAAAACCCAAAACTGATTCCCCTCCTACTATTTTGACTCAAGTAAATGCAGTTCAATCCTCAGAATATTTGGGAGCAAAGAAAAAATGCAAGAAAAAATACAAGAAATATGAGAACCAACAAGAAGGTAATAGAACATAGAACCCTGATGTTGACTCCAAAAACAAGAGAAAGGATAAATTCCCGTATGGTGACCACTTCACTAAAGAGGGTCCTCATCTTAAGGAAATTAGTAAATTTCTTAAGAATACCCCCACCCTGGCAGTCCTTACGGATCCTTTCCCTACCAAACAATAATTGATTGACCGTCAATCCTTGCACGGGCCTTCTTTGTCTTCCATAGATGAAGTTAAAATGATGTAAAGTGAATTGGTTAGTCTCACTACTGAATCCCATAACTATGACCCTCCTCCATAGAAGAAGAATGATAATGTTCAAACATAAAAAAATTCAACATCCCCCCCTCCTACTAATGGTATTCAAATTGAAAAACCTGTTCTTGATGCAATTATACGACCACCTAAGAGTACAATTCAAAAATATGTACTTAATCCTAACGCATGAGCCACCCAGTACTACAATATAGTTGAAGATCTGGCTCAAGAACAGTGAGCTATGTCGACTCTCGAAGTACTCCAAACATGCCCCACATAACAAAAGAAATTGTTATCAGGTCTTGGAGCAATGGATCTCGAACACAAAAACATTATCGCCTTCAAACTGGATGAATTTAAGTCTAGGATCTCCCATCAATTGGATTTCTAATTATCCACTAAAGATATTGGGAATATGACCCATTGTACCGTATTGGATGAGGGAGCCTCCACTTCGGTCATGTATTTATCCTGTTGGAGAGCTATCGACTCTTCTGAGATCAACCATTCACCCACGACATTAAAGGATTTTTATGGTCGCGGCTTTCAACCCTATGTATTACTGTTCTCTCTCTAGGTATAACTCGAGGGAAAATCAATCTCCATTCATGTTGAAGTTATCAATGCTCCTTTAGACTATAGTATTCTTGTTAGTTTTTCAACATTAAGCTAGCATTATGATCTTAGGATCTTTTCACTGAGAGAATAACAAGCACAGCAATAAAACATAAGCACATCACAAGAGACAAGAGACACAAAGAGTTTTCCTTGGGGAAACCATAAAGGAGAAAACCCCGCAACTTCCTCAGAGATAGAATCAGCACCAAAATAGTAAAATCCCAAAATAGTAAGATGATCTCCACACAACAGCAGTCTCTCTCTCTCACACTGAGAGAGCTTCTCCTCTCTCACTCATGCGCCTCAATGAGTGATTGTGAGTGTTGCAAGTGATAAATAGAGAGGCTCTCACTCTCTATTTATATTCTTTCGTTCACTTGAAGTGCACTCCATCATGTCGGCCTCACTTAACAATTACTTACTAGAGCTGACATCTCTAGGAGTGTCTAATAACCCTAGTGCCCCACCACTTGTGGGGACTTTTCCTCCTCTGACCAATAGGAGGGTAACAAAATGGTGGGGACTTTTTCCCTGACTTACAATGACTCACCTAGGGTCGAATTCACTATGATAGTCTAATAACCCAAGGGCCCCACAACTGTGGGGACTTTGACCCTTGACCAATAGGAGGGTTACCCACAATGACTTGACATGACTTTCTCATTATAGAAAATTCCCGATCGGAACATCGGGGCATGATATGACTCAAATACATTCCGGAATAAACATCGGGTTACAATACATAAGAAATACGGATGAATACATTCCGAAGTTACAAATACATCAACAATTCTTCTAGGTCGAAACTGTTTCTATGCAATGCAAGTTGTTGCTTCATCCATATTTCAAGTAGTCCAGTTCCCATTCCAAGGGAAGATTGTTACCATTGACCAGTTAGATTTTTGTTCACTAGACACGACTTCAAATTCTGTCAATAATTTTCCACTTTTGGCTTCTTCAACCCCTCATTATCAGAACATCAAAGTAGGTCTTCTCAAGGATTCCTCATTAATGGGAGTATTTCCATTAACCAATCCTCCTCCTATTTCGTAGGAAACATCCGTGAACATAATATCAACTTCTAGCTTTGAAACCCTAGATAAAGGAAAGTCAATTGCTGATTTAAAATCAGTAAGCCCTTTCAAAGAAATGTTCAGGCTATTTAGTACACTATTGATTCCACCATCAACGGTCATCTTTTGGTGGCTTCAGATGCATATCATTTACCGTAGTAGTTAGAACCCACCCCCCCTCATCTCTAGATTATATTTTTTATACAATCCCCTCTAATGAGTCCATCATGGAAGTTATTTCTTTAGACAAGATTCCCTGGAAATATCATGATCATCGATATTATTTCCTTCCCAATATCCATATGGTAGAGGCCCAGTTTGCAACAATGGTTTCATTTAATATCATAACTAATCCTCATCCCCCAGTACTCACCCATGATGTTGAGTCTGAGGGTAATTTGAGTAATATTACCAAAAATATTTCATTTGATATATCGGTGAAGCCAAGAGTCATAGAGAACATCAATGTAGGCCATAATTCTTCCCCTTCAGAGATAGAGTATTATATGGCTTTGTTTAAAGAATTTAGAGATATTTTCAGTTAGATATATGAAGAAATGCCAGGGATATATCCTTCCATCATTTTTCATGAAATTAGGACTTACCCTGACACCAAGCCATTCTGTTAGAAACTTTGACAAGTACATCTGAGGAAAGCATCAACCATTGAGTAAGAGATTGAAAAAATTCTTAAGGATGGGTTTATCTACCCTGCACCTTTGAATGAAGGTGCCTAACATTGTCCCCGTCAACAAAAAATAGGGTACCATTAGGGTTTGTATCTATTTTAGGGATTTGAATCGGGCTTCTCCTAAAGACAATTTAACCACCCCATACATTGATCAAACCATCGATAACTGCACTAAAAGTGTCATATTCTCATTCATGGATGTCTTTTCTGGATACAATCAAATTGAGATACTCCCATCTGATCAACAAAAAATAGATTTTATCTCCCCATGGGGGACCTTTGCCTATAGAAATCTACCTTTTGGTTTGAAGAATGCTGGCGCTAATTTTCAATGCGCCATGTCTTATGCTTTCCACGAAATCTAACACTTTGTGGAACCATACCTTGATGACCCGTCTTCCCATTCAAAAAAACGAGATCACCACGTTGATCATTTGAGAGACAATTTTCTCAGATGTTGCCACTATAACATACACTTGAATCCACACAAGTGTGTTTTCTGTGTTGAGACTATTCAACTACTTGGTTTCATTGTATCTAAGGATGGCATCCACATCGACCCTCTAAAGATTGAATCAATATTAGCCTTACCTGCCCCTACAAATGTTACAGAACTCCAAAGTTTTCAAGGGAAAGCAAACTTTTTATGCCGTTTCATATGTAATTATGCCGAGAAAACCCATTGTTTCATGCGTTTACTAAAGAAGGATACCCCCTTAATTTGGGATGACCTAGAGAAACATGTGTTCAATACTCTCAAACATGCCATCATGCATGCACCTGTCTTGCAACCACCCAATTACACCAAGGACTACTCCCTATATGTGGGTGCATCACTATCCACCATTGGTATGGTTTTGGTTCAAAAGGACGAGAACGATCATGAACATGTGATCTACTATCTGAGTAAGCATCTTTTGGACTATGAAACCCAATACTCGCATGTGGATAAATTAGCTCTGGCCACGGTTATCATGGTCCAAAATTTTCGTCACTACATATTTCTATGAATAACTATGGTATATGTAGATTCTAACCCCATGCAGTACATCTTGACTCGTCAAGTGCTTGGGGGAAAATACTCTCGTTGGGTTGTCATTCTCCAAGAATTTGAGTTGGAATTTGCAAAGTCCAGTTCCAAGAAGTGTCTTGTCTTTATAGAGCTTATGTGTGACATTCCCCGTATTACTAAGGAGACAGAGCCCATCGATTCATTTCTCGATGAACCCTTGTTCCTCATTAGTACGTCTGACCCCTGGTATGGAGATTTAATTCTCTACCTCCAGACACAACGATTTCAACCCAATGCAATCCGTGATGAATGTCATTGCATCCGCCATCACGCTAAATACTACCTTATCATTAATGATACCTTATACCTCCATGGCGTTGATACAATATTACGACATTGTTTAACTCATGAAGAGGCTGAGTTAGTTTTGAATGATTTCCACTCCAGATCTTGTGGCTGTCATCTTTTTGGGATGGCTACTACCTAGAAAATATTACGCACTAGTTATTTTTGGCCCTCGATTTTTAAAGATTGCATAGAGGTCATCAAGAAATTCCCACCTTGTCATTTTTTTACATAACAAAAGTGTACACATCCTGCTCTGTTACATCATGTCATAGAATTTGGTCCCTTTGCGAAATGGGGCATCAATTTTGTGCATTGCAGACCTACCTCAATTAGGGGGCATGGTTACATTATTGTGGTCATGGAATATTTCACTAGATGGGCTGAGGCTATGAATGCTTATTCTGAAGATGGAAAAACAACTGCTCTTTTTCTGTTCAACCATATTATCGATAGATTCAGAATCCCTATGGACATTGCGACCGATCATAGTTCACACTTTCAGAATAAGATGATGTCGAAATTAAGTGCTAAGCTAGGTTTTCTCCATGACAACTCCATACCCTACAATCCGCAGGACAATGGCCAGGTTGAATGTATATTCAATAATTTGTTAAAAACCATGCTTCAACGAATGGTAGGACAAGCCAAGTCCAGCTGGCATTTGTAGTTATTTTCTGCATTATGGGCCTAACAGACCACTGTCAAGACATCCACTGGTTTTACACTGTTTGAGTTGGTGTATGGACTAGAGGATACTCTTCCTATAGAGTGTGAAATCCCTTCTCTGAAACTCACTGTGGAACTACTACCCAACACCACTCCGAAAGAAGAACACTTCTTGTATCTAAACAAGCTTGATGAGACCCGTCGTGATGCTACCTTAGAAAATGAGGTGCGTAAACGACATATTAAATCTCAATATGACAGATCCGTTCAAAATTGCTATTTCAACGAAGGTGACCTAGTCTTGACCTACAACTAGAAACATGACAAGTTGGGAGCTGGAATGTTGGAATCTATATCTTAGAGAAAGGGGCTTACAAGTTGATAGATTACGATCGGATACCCCTGGGAGAGCTTCGCAATGGGCTCTACCTTAAAAAATAATATGCCTAGGACATCTAGCATAGGTTTTATCTATATAGTTTTTATAGAGTGTTGTGTGTTTCTTGAAGTGTGGATTTAGTGTGAATGTAATATGTGTCTTTCACAAACCTACTTATCTAGTCTTATGTTTAAAATGAGCAGATGACCACCTATGTCGGTTTCGTGGATTGTGCTAATCGTTACACCTTGAATCTCATGTTAGCAACCTGGGTACTATACTCTTGTACCAATGACATGGTGAGTTCAGGAGGAACTTGTTTGTGCCCCGCAAAAAACAACCTTGCAGAGTATTACACAGTGATTGGTCTGTTGACTGAATCCCTAGATAATGATGTAAGTCAGATTAGGGTTTACCTAGATTCCAAATTAATAGTATGTCAGTGAAATTGAGTCTACACCATTCAGAACCCCCTACTCCTTCATAAGTTCCAAAGAGTTAGGATTTTAGAAAGGTATTTTGAACAAGTTTCTTATCAACATATCCCGAGACATTTGAATACTGTGGTAGATTCCTTAGCAAATTTTTTCTTGGACTGGTATCTTGCTCATATTTAAATTCATTTTAACATTGATTTCAGGCATTAAATCATATAGATACATAATTAGACATTCATTCACATAAAATTTTTGCAGACACACATGTAAATAAAAATATATAAATATAAATTTGGTTTTGAGATACAAAAGACTGAATTCATAAGCTTTCAAGTCACCCAAATTCTGGAACCATCAAAGTTTCAGGTACATATAAATAGGGAAAAAATTGAAGCTTCAAATCTTTCTGTACAAATATAATAAAAAATGAGGGAGCCACTTTGGGCCAATCCTTGTGCTCATGGTAGAAAATCACGTCTCGGGCCACTCGATGGGGTAGCCTCCCAAAATGACCTGGTACTCCTATAGTATGATGCTGGTAGTGCTTGGGAAGATCATCAATGGAAATATCAGGTATTCCCACAGTCAGCCGCTGGAGGTTATCCTCAATCTCCTAGAGTTCCTCCTCATGTCTCTCACTGACCCTTGCCTCTATATAGGCGAGGCTCCTTCCAGATGAGAAGGTCCTATATCTACACAAAACATTTTTGTATGTCTCAGCATCATATCATATATAAAAAAATGAAATATGAAAAAAAACAAAAAAAACATGTATAGTGATATGCTTCTTACCTAGGTCATCCCACTGATATCCCTCTGATAGTGGAAGGCCAGGGTCATCTCTGAAATATGCCCCAGTATAAGCTTAGTCCTCCACCATCAGTAGTTAGAATCTCAGCCAACGGAAGAATACCGGTCCATACGTAACCTTAGGGACTCCGCCACCACCATGGCATGCCATGGCCTCTACCCATATGGTCATCCGAGGTTCCTCAGCATCCAAACTTCTCAAGGGAACTTGAGGTCTCATCAGTGACATCCAATCCAAGAAGAAGGATACCACTATAGCTCCATGTCCAAACTATTTTAGCTCTCCGATCCAATACTTGGTTAGTTGGTCCTTCAAGCTGACCAGTAACCCCTCTCTCCATTTGAAAATGGTGGGAGCCATGTACTCTACTACATACAACATGTGAGCTCATGTAGACTAGTGGGATGACCTACTACTCGCTACCTTTTATATCATGAAGGCTACGGTCCTCAAGGGTCGATCCACTATATGTTTGATAGGTATTTTACCTCCTTGGGAATGGGTCCCCACTGCGCAATACTTATCAATCAAGTCATCCACAGACATCTCGCTGCCTTGTGGAACTGTAACCACCACTGGTCTCCTCCTATAGGACAATATAGTAAAAAAATAGATGTCTTCCACATCTATAGAAAAAATGTGGGTCTTGGCCTCGAAATGCTGTTGATTCGGGTCCCACATATGGATCAAGTACTCCAGTAGGAGCACATATGCCCTAATCCCTAGAAATCTAAAGTATTTTAAGAACCCACACTCACAAAGAGCCCTAAAGTTCATTGGATCATTGGCTGTGTGAAGGTCATCAAGCTCATGTTGCCTCTCTTTCCAAATCACCATTTTGAGAGCGGTTTTCCAGCCAAAAACAACTAAAAAATGCATTAGAAGAATGATAAAACCCTTGGAAGGGAGAAGAAATGAAAATTAGTGGCTATTTTTTGATTTTTAAGAGTGACCTAGCCATTGACGCTCTTCCTATAGGAGAACAAAGAGCCAACGCTCTTTGCACATTTTGACAGAGCGCCTATGATGTTTTTCCGTCTTTCGAGGGGTGCGGCAGTGCACCTCCCAAAAGGGAGAAAAGCGTTAGCTTAAGCACGTTTTGTCTCTTTGAAAAAGCACTCAGAAAACCCAAACAATTGACATAAAATGAAAAAGGGGACCGTGAATTTTACGTTGGAATTTATTAAACCCATTCATAACTTAGGATAAAATATTTAATCATTATTTTATTAAATTCCTACCCACTAGCTAATTAGTTGGCATCCACTTGCACCTTAAAGTAAACACATGCCATATATACCCGAGAAATGACTTATTTCTCATTCTGGGTTGATCTTGACCATTTTATGGACATACATAATTAGTAATTGCGCTTTACTGCATATTCTTCTTTATTTTGCTTTATCCAACTTTTCTATGGATAAGATAAAGATTGTTAACTAGGAAATGGTATATTTTGTTGCCAACTCATCCTTCATGAATTTCTCTCCATATTCCAGGATTAGCATGTTTTTCTATCACTCTTGACAACTCACTCATGCTTTTGCTAATTCGTGAGGTCCTTGATTGTTTTGGGAAGTTCTTTAGCTACCTATGGGGGTTTATCATATCTGGAAAGTCATCCTTTTTGATCTTTATGAGTTGTCTCCATACAACTTGAGTTTCCTATGAGGGATGAAATATTTATGTACACTATTATTCATCATTAATAAATGGAAGTATACACACCAATATTCATCTCTTCGTTCATGTGATTCAGTCTCTTTTCTTCTCTCTAATTTCCTATGCTTCTTCTTAGCATCATTTCTCATAGCATTGATCTATTATTTCTACATGGTATTAGATCTACAAAGATCAAAAACTTGTAATATTATACATGGTATTAGAGCGCAATGTTGCTCAAGTTCTACAGAGTTGAGGAGCGCATCCAGTCTCTTATCCCTCTCTGAAGAAGAGATTGTCTAGCTTACAAGAATTTCTCCTAGTTTTGTTTTGCGGGTTACAGAGAGTATCTCCTAGAACATATCAACAACTTCAATATGGATTCAAAATTTTGTATACTATCTCCTTTCAACTATGATGATTGGAAGCCCAATATGAGTGCATACTTGAACATGAAATGTCTCTTTGATGTCTCCATTGGTGTTTTGAGTGTACCTGAGTCTTATGAAGAGAATATTGATTGGATAAATAATTGGGATATAGCTTATGGAATTATGTGTTTTGGAATGTCTTCAAATATACACCATCTCATAGATTCTGCTAAGTATCCATTTGAGCTTTGGAACAATTTGGACAAATATTTTGGTGTACAGGAAGTAGAAGATGAAGCATGGAGCAAACCCAACATCTCCTCTTTTTCTCTCTCTCAAGATGCCTTGGCCTCTACATTCTCTTATGAATTTATTCACGATGAAGAAATATCTCATACATTTCATGTTGCTGCTACTATCTTTGATTTGAATGCTTCCTCCTTCAATCAAGAATCAAATATTGAAGAGCCATATTTTTATGTGTCTCTTGAAGGAGATTCTTCTTCTTGTGATACTAATGATGAAAAAGAAGTGAAATATGGAGCTGCTATTGATATCAATTATGATACATTCACCAATTCATTTTTCTATATATCTTCTATCTTAGATTCTGAGATCTATGTGCTATATCTTTCACACTTTGTGCATATCTCTCTCATTGATGGTGCACAACCTAGTGTCTTCCTGGATGATTGATTATCCAAATCAAGTATTATGTGTGTCATACCACTTACCTTACTTGATCTCATGTGCTTCATCATCTCCTCCTTTGTTCTTGGCATCAATACTCAGAACCTCCTTGAATATTTTGAACATCTCCTTCTTTCCTCCTTTCATACAAGGGATTCATTAGTAGTGTATTCCCATGAGTCTATTGATATGATTATATGCGATCCTTTGGATTCTGATTTAGAAGCATGTTTTCAGGATGATACAAAAATCATACCACCATTGATATCATCTATCATACCTCTGAATAATCCTAATACTTTACAAATCCCAAGTTCACTAGTTGATTCCTCATTGGTCTCTTATGGAGTGTTACTTATCTTACATGGTTTAAAGTCTTGTCTATCTTTCAGTGGTTGGTTATCCAAGACCTTAGACATATTTGGACTGATATTAAAGATGTTTTTATCTATTCTAAACACTTATAGTTAATATCTCAAGTCCATCCATCATTCAAATTTTTACACCTATTAGTTTTCCCTAGTTGTTCATAGTTTTCCTAGTCTAGCCCTATATCCTCATGGAGTCATTGAAGCCTTTGTATTTTATGTTAAATATGATAATGTTTCTGATATATAAGAGTTTTATCAGACTCATATCATATCTAGGAAGGTGCTACATCATATTGGAATAATGACATGTGATTCACATCACAGTTTTGTAGTTATTCAGGGAATTGAGTGTGTAATAAATTGTCTTAATTTTTGTACTCTTTGGGAAGGAGTATGCACAGATCTCTTTTCCATTTCATATTATGTTTGCAGATAATAGTTTGACAGAATCAAGAATCATTCATATAATTCTCCTACTTCATCAGTCGATGATATACCAGGAGTCTCTCCTCTTTCTTCTTGCAGATTCAACACTCTAGTGCATGATCATGGAGTTCATGATTTATTCATCAAAGTATTTCACCAGAAGGAGTTCATTTAGCTCATTCAAGTGAAGTTAAAGATATGTTGAAGACATATTATCTAAATTTTTTTTCCTTGTCCTTTATTGAGGGAGGATTTTCCCCATGTGGTCTTGCCTCTTTCCTCATCTTTTTAGACATTATAATTGTTAAAGGGTGACCATAGCCTTGTTGCTGGGCCCTATATACACCTATATTTTTGACATACCATCATAAATTCAGACTTAAAGGGGGTGTTGGAAAATATTAAACCCACTCATAACTTAGGATAAAATATTTAATCATTATTTGATTCAATTCCTACCCACTAGCTAATTAGTTGACATCCACTTGCACCTTAAAGTCAACACATGCCATCTATACCACATGAATGCTTTATTTCTGATTTGGTTTGATCTTGACCATGTTATGGACATCCAGAATTAGTAACTGCGCTTTACTGCAGATTCTGCTTTATTTTTCTTTATCCAGTTTTTCTATGGATAAGGTAAAGCTAGTCAACTAAAAAACTAGTATCTTTTGTTTCCAACCCATAATTTCTGACTTTCTCTCCATATTACAGGATTATCATGTTTTTCCATCACTCTTGACAAATCACTCATGCTTTTTATAATTCGTGAGTTCCTTGACTGATTTGGGAAGTGCTTTAGCCACCTATAGGGTTTTATCATATTTGGCAAGTTGACCTTTTTGAGATTTATGAGTTGTCTCCATACAACTCGATTTTCATAAGAGGGATGCACTGTTTATGTACAATATTATTCATCATTAATAAATGGAAGGATACACACCAATATTCATCTCTTTGTTCATGTGATTCAGTCTCTTTTATTCTCTCTATTTTTCCTGTATATGCTTGTGAGAATTATCTTAGTGGAAAGATATATTTCCTGTGATTCTTCTTAGAATAATTTCTCATAGCATTGATCTATAATTTCTACATGGAATCAGAGCTACAAGGAGAAAAAACTTTCAATATTCTATATGGTATTAGAGCACAAGGTTTCTCAAGTTCTACAGAGTTGAGGAGCGCATCCAGTCTCCTATTCCTCTCTCAAGAAGAGGTTGTCTAGCTTACAAGATTTTCTACTAGTTTTGTTTTGCTGGTTGGAGAGAGTATTTCCTAGAGCATATCAACAACTTCAATATGGATTCAAAAGTTCCTCTACTATCTCATTTCAACTATGATTATTGGAATCCCAAGATGAGTGCATACTTGAAGAGGCAATGTCTCTTTGATGTCTCCGTTGATGTTTTGAGTGAACCCGAGTCTTATGAAGAGAATATTGATTGGAAAAATAATTGTGATAGATATTATGGAATTATGTGTTTGGGAATTTATTCAAATATACATCATCTCAAAGATTCCGTTGAGTATCCATTTGAGCTTTGGAAAAATTTGGACAAAGCTTTTGGTGTGCAGGGAGTAGAAGATAAAGCATGGAGCAAACCCAACATCTCCTCGTGTTCTCTCTCTCAATATGCATTGGCATATAAATTCTATTATTAATTTATTCATGATGATAGGTCTCATATATTTCATGTTTCTACTACTCTCTTTGACTCGAATGCTTCCTCCTTCAATCAAGAAGCAAATATTGAGAGCCATTTTTTTGTGTCTCTTGAAGGTGATTCTTCTTCTTGTGATACTAATGATGAAAAATAAGTGACATATGGAGCTTCTATTTATATTTATGATGATCCATTCACCCATTCATTGTTCTCTATATCTTCTATCTTAGATTCTGATATCTATGTGCCAGATCTTTCACACTTTGTGCATATCTCTCTCATTGATGGTGCACAACCTATTGTCTTTCTGGATGATTTCTTAGCCAAATAAAGTATTATGTGTGTAATAACACTTTCCTTACCTGAGATCATGTTCTTCAACATCTCCTCCTTTGTTCTTGGCATCAATACTCAGAACCTCCTTGAATATTTTGAACATCTCCTTCTTTCCTCGTTTCATACAAAGGATTCATTACCAGTGTATTCCCATGAGTCTACTGATATGCTTATATGTGATCACATGGATTATTATTTAGAAGAATGTGTTATCACCTTGTAATCTTCCTATGGTTGTGGTAGGAAGTCACAGGGGTAACCATTTCAAAGAATCTTTAGAGTGTATTCTAGCCTTACAGTCAAAGAGGGCTCTCTCTATGTCACAAGGTTGTTCACATATACATTTGGATTTAAGAAATCAGTCAAAAGGATATATTATGATAGAAAACATGTTTTTATGGTTTAAAAGAGTGTAATACAGTTAGACAAACAACACCATTGGGAAATGGATTCAAAGCCCGCAACATTCAAGGACTTACAACAAATAATGACCAGAGGTAACCTTCATAGTCTGAGGAAAAATTGGTATCAATATTCAACGATATATATTTTGAGAGATGGTATGGGGAAAGGAGAAGAATCCCAATGAATCAAGAGGCACCTCTGTGGGTGAATTTCTGAAACCACCTTTAGCAGACAAAAAAATGATGGTAATTGAAATGGAGCATAGAAGATGAATTCCAAAATTTTTACCAGAAGCATTGTTGGGTGCTATAATGTCTAAATTAATTCACCTGATCTTTAATTATTGACTGGGGTTGGTATGCTTAGAGTTGACACAAAATATAAGCAAAGGTAGAGGGTGTCGTGTAAATATTTTAACAAACAAAAGATCGAAAGATCTTTCAAAATGAAAAACCGAGTCAAACTCCCAAGAATACAATTATTAAGGTAATTAAACCGAGATAGAATAATAAACTAAACAATTAATAATCTATTTTATAACTTTAAACTGGAAAAGATACAATAAATAACTAAATATTCCAAATGGAAAACTAGGGTGCAAGGAAGACTTAACTTATAAGCAAGTAGAAAAACTTAATAAAAGAAGCAAGTAGAAAACTTAATAAGAGAAGCAAGTAGAAAACTTAATAAAAGAAATATCTTTAGGTTATGTCCTACAAGTTATTTAAAAAATAACTCAATATAAAAGAAACAACCTACAAACATACTAAGGATAACACATATAACACTAAATTTACATACAAGCGAATAAATCAATCCAAAAGGCATAAATACAAATCAATAGTAAAACAAAATCAGAAACAAACTTAAGAAACAAAACTTAAAAATAACTTAAACCATGTTAAAGGTAAAAGAAGATAAGAGAATAATAAAACTTTAATACATAACCTAAAACACTCTAATTTTAATTTCAATGTTAAATAAAACTATTATCTAACTATCTCAGTCGAAACACAATTCATACATTAACAAGACAAAACTAAAAACAATCTTAAAATACATAAAAAAAACTACAAACACTAAAAACATAACTAAGGGTTGAATGACAGACTGAACTATGGGTCTGAAAGGGGTGGATGGATAACAGATTGAACAGGCTGTCCGAATGACAATCTGCATAGTTAAAATAATAAAAACTATCCTAAATGAGCTAATCTTCAGCCGAATTCATGCAAATGTAAACCTAATGCATAAAGGCAAGAAATAAACCTACTTATTAAGCAAATTGAACTGTGAAGTAGACTTAAACAAATTTATAAACATAAACATAAAGAAACCATTGCATATTAATAAACAAACTGAAATTAAATTGCATAAACTGATAATTTATGACAGGAAGTAAATAAACAGAATTGAATTTAAAAGCGATCTATTCTATTTAACTTGCAAATGAACTGAACAATAAATTAGGAATGAGAAATGAACTTGATAAAAAAAATTGTAAATTAAACTAGCTAAAACAGAAAATAAAGAAAGAAATAAACAAGAAAAGAAACCTCTTGTTGATGAGGGGCCCTCTCAACAATCAGGGGTGATGCCTGTCTAACTTCTACTCAAACATAATCTTCAATAGAAACACATACAACTCTTTATTCAGATAATGGAACATAAATACAATGTTTAAGAGAAAATCATAGTAGGAACTCTTCTCTCGCTCTCTAGCTAACTGACTGACTAACTGAGCTCTCATACAAAGGCTGCTATATATAATAATTTACAGAGATGAGTAAGTCGAACCTTTAGTGGTTGACTGCTTTCTAAATTTAGTCGATCTTAAAGGCATTTAACTGATCACAGGACAACGTCCAGGCATCTTTCCTTCTTCAGCGTGATTCTGATCTTTTTAATGGGAAGCGGATACACAGGATCCTCTTCAGCATGAACGATCTTCAGATGCGGCGCACAGGTTCTGTTAACTTTTCATATGCTTAGCTAAGACATCAGTATTTCATTTCATTTTCATAACAAAAGCATATAAACAGGATCACTGAAATATAGACAAGCACAACCATACAAAAGGAACACAAAGATTTATCCTGGGAAAACCCTAAGGGGAAAACCCAGCAAAAGCTTCCTCAATATAGATGCCCCAAAAAGACAAAAGATAAAACCAGCAAGGAGATCAAAGCCTGATCCTCCTCCTTCTCCAGCTACTTCTCTTCTCCACTAATGCGCTACACAAGTGAGAGTGTGTGTTCCAAATGAGGAGCACTACACCTCTATTTATATTCATCTGTTCACTTAAGTTAACTCATCTGACATGTAGGCTCGAGTTACACATGTAGGCTCAAGTAACCACACTGGGGTGCTAATGACCCACCTTTACAATTAGAGGGGACTACCTCATGACTCTTATTAGTTCTTCTGATTAGAAGCATCGAGGTACAAAGTAATACAAGTGGTTCTCCCGGTAGGACCATCGGGGACCACAAAAAGATACATATAGAATATTCTTCGAAGTTACAATATTTCAACACTCCCCCTTAACAAGAAGGGTATTCTACAACAACATCAACAACACCAATAGTAGGAGAGAGATGGAGGACATCATCAACATCATCAGGGTAACACATCTATAAATCATTGGAATATTTTCAACATTATGTAGTATTCATCTTCAATCTTCAGTCTTCATCATCATTAATACTTTGACTGCTTCAATCAGCAACATCTTCAGCACTTTGACCTTTCGATCAACAAAATCATCTTCAGCACTTTGACCTTTCGATCAGCAACATCATCTTCAACACTTTGACCTTTCGATCAGCAACATCATCTTCAACACTTTGACCTTTCGATCACCAACATCTTCTTTAGCACTTTGACCTTTCGATCAACAACATCATATTCAACACTTTGACCTTTTGATCAACAACATCATCTTCAACACTTTGACCTTTCGATCAGCAACATCTTCTTTAGCACTTTGACCTTTCGATCAAAAACATCATCTTCAACACTTTGACCTTTCGATCAGCAACATATTCTTTAGCACTTTGGCCTTTCGATCAGCAACAACATCATCATCATACTCTGATCTTTTGATCAGAAACATCATCATGAAAACATCATCATCGTCATTATTATCAAAACATAAACATCATCAAAACATCATCATCATCATCATCAAGACATCAACATCATCAAAACATCAACATCATCATCATCAACATGATCCTTCCTTTCAGAATTACGGGATCAACATGTCTGTGGTACTCAGACGATCCTTCCTGTCAGAATTACGGGATTTAGGTCTTTACGGAGATACTAATGATCCTTCGTTTCAGAATTATGGGATCAACACATCTATGGAGCTCAGACGATCCTTCCTTTCGAAATTATGGGATCAAGTCTTTATGGATCTACTAACGATCCTTCCTTTCGGAATTACGAGATTTAGGTCTTTACGGAGTTACTAACGATCCTTCCTTTCAGAATTACAGGATCAACACATTTGTGGAACTCAGACAATCCTTCCTATTGGAATTACAGGATCAACACATCTGTGGAACTCAGACAATCCTTCCTGTTGGAATTACGGGATCAAGTCTTTATGGAGATACCAATGATCCTTCCTTTCAGAATTATTGGATTTAGGTCTTTACGGAGTTACTAACGATCCTTCCTTTCTGAATTACGGTATTTAGGTATTTACGGAGTTACTAATGATCCTTCCTTTTGGAATTACAGGATCAACACATTTGTGGAACTCAGAAAATCCTTCCTATTGGAATTATGGGATCAACACATCTGTGGAACTCAGACAATCCTTCCTATTGGAATTACGGGATCGATTCAATGATCCTTCCTTTTGGAATTACGGGATTTAGGTATTTACGGAGTTACTAACAATCCTTCCTTTCGGAATTACGGGATCAACACAGATGTGGATCTCAAACAATCCTTCCTCTAGGAATTATGAGATCAACACACATTCTCGAGTACCGAAGTCACCAGATCTATTCTAAACCGAAGTTCAAGGATGATACAATCCTACCACCTTCTCGATGACTGAAGTTCACCGGATCCGTTCTGAACCGAAGTCCAAGGATGATACAATCCTGCCACCTTCTCGATGACTGAAGTTCACCGAATCTATTCTGAACCGAAGTGCAAGGATGATACAATCCTACCACCTTCTCGATGACCAAAGTTCATTGGATCTGTTCTGAATCGAATTCCAAGGATGATACAATCCTACCACATTCTCGATGATCGAAGTTACACCAGATCCGTTCTGAACCGAAGTTCAAGGATGATACAATCCTACCACATTCTCGATGAATGAGGTCACTGGATCACTTCTGGACATATGTCCCAGGATGATATAACCCCTCTTCATTCTTGAAGACCGAGGTCTCCGGATCACTTTAGGGCAAGTGCCCAGGGATGATACAATCCCACTTAATTCTCGAAGACCGAGGTCTTTGGATCACTTCTGGACATATGTCCTAGGATGATACAATCCCTCTTCATTCTCGAAGACTGAGGTCTCTAGATCACTTTATGGCAAGTGTCCAAGGATGATACAATCCCATTGCAACATCACTACTCCCCCTTTCGGGGAAGGTCTTTCTGAACCATACCAAGCTTGTCTCAAAAGTGTTCGAACTTTACCCGAGACAGAGGATTTGTCAGTGCACCATCATCTAAACCATATTCATCTACATCTTCAGTATGTGAATACTTAACTATCACCATCTGTATCTCCAGTATGTGAGTACTGAAAGCATCATCAGGTCACCATCATCTGCATCTACAATATGTAAATACTGAAACATCATCTATATCTTCAGTATGGGAATAATGAAATCATCATCATCTATATCTTCAGTATGGGAATACTAAAACATCATCATCTCTATATTCATTATAGAAATACTGAATCACCATCATCTGTATCTACAGTAAATACTGAAACATCATCATCTGCATCTTTATCTTGAATGTAGAAATACCGGATTTCTATGTGTTACGACGGAACACAGGGTTCTCTGTTATTACAACTCTCGTCATCACATAGAATCAATGTAGTATCCATCTTCAGTTCAAAGAGACCCGATATCAACTTCCGAAGCCATATGGCTTCATAACTTAGTAGAGCAATCTGCTATGTATTCTGCTTCAGCCATGCTACGAGAAACACTGGACTGTTTCTTGCTAAACCATGAACTCATAGCAGACCCCAAACAAAAGCATCTACCTAATTTGCTTTTCCTGTCTGAGATACTTCCAGCCCAATCTGCATCTGTGTAGCCATACAATATATACTCATGGCTACCATCATAATATAAACCAAAGTCTATAGTCCCTTTTAGATATCTCATCACATGTTTTGCAGTTACTAGGTGAACCCATCTTGGTTGAACAAGATATTGACTTAAGGTGTTCACAGGAAAACAAATGTCTGGTCTGATATTTGTTAAGTACATCAATGAACCAATGATCTGTCTATAATGAGTCATATCCACTAACTTTGATGAGTCATCAGCTAACAACTTCAGGTTCGAATCCATGGGTGTGACCATGGATTTGCATTCCACCATATCAAATCTTTTCAAGCTTTGCACTGCATACTTTCCCTGATTGAGAAAGATTCCTTCATACTTCCAGACCTAGGAAATAAAGTATTAGACCAAGGTATAAATTATTCAGTGAACTTCTTCTTTCATTCTACAATCTGTTTCTCATTCCCTGTCAGAAATAGATCATCCACATATAATAATAGTATGATAGGTTCATCTTCTACAACCTTGTAGTAAAGGTTAGGATCAACTTTTACTCTTGGTAAAGCCCATGTTTGACAGGAAACTATCTAATCTTCCATACCAAGCTCTGGGAGCTTGCTTCAGGCCATAGAGGGCCTTCTTTAAATTGCATATGTGATTCCATCTTTCTTCAACTTCAAATCCTTGTGACTATTTGATGTAAAACTCTTTCTCAATCATATCGTTAAGGAAGGCTTATCTTTACATTATCATGGAAGCAACTACCATCTGAAGGAAGTGTACCTTGCTCCCTGGAGTAAGTGTCTCTTCAAAATTAATTCCCTCTTTCTGATAGAAACCTCTGGCCACAAATCTTGCTTTATACTTCTCGATACTTCCGTCAGCTACATGCTTTATTTTGTATATCCATTTGGAGGATACACTACTCTTTCCTTCTGGTTTGGGAACTATATCCCATACATCATTCTAGTATTCTTTCATCATAACATCTTCCATGAGTTCATCTTGTCAGATCAACATATCCTAGTCTTCTACATTCAACCTTGAAGGTTGGAACCCACTTTACTCTTGGTAAAGTCTCGATCCATCAGGAAGCTGTCCATCATGTCGTACCGTGTCGAACTCAGATATCTTCTGTAGTCACTCCTTCCTTCTTCATTCTGTACAGGTGGTTTTATGCTTGATATATACTGGTCAATAGAGTATGTCATGTCATAGTCTATTCTTTTTGAGGAAAATCATGAACCTTGCTTTGTACACTTGTTCTTGTAGATCAATATGGAAGATACTACGTACTTCTCTTTATGTCTAGAAATCACATCGTATACATCATTCCTCATGATCAACTGTTATTCTTTGATCATAGCTTCTTTCATAGCATTCTTTTCTTCATCTTGAGTTATCTCTCGTAGCCATGGTGGTCTTCATCCTTTGAGGTGGATCTACCGCTCTCTGAAGCTCTTTCTTCCGTCATGGTGTCTCTGACTCTGGGAGCTTTAGATTCATGTTTATTGGGGTGAATCTTGAATTGTCATCACTTGTTCTTCGAAACAAGTCTCATCCTCTTTTTTTTTTCTTTTCTTGTAGGAGGTTGTACAGGACCTTTCCTACAATTCAAATGCACCAGTTGCACGGTTAGAACTATTTCATAAAACATATGCATAACGAAAAATTCTTATGCATCATGCAATTGTTTAGCCAATACAACATTCATCCATATCTCATGAAAACTTTTCTAGATGCCTTCCATCTCTACCAGGACAACATTGAGATTGTGCACTAATCCAATATGTCAGCAAAGAGGTTTCATTCTAGATAAGTAGCAATGGAGAGTTGTATAGCACCATGAGCTACTTACCCATCACATGCATATTAGTAGTATACAGTCATTAATGCAAACAATCTATCATGCATAACACATCAACTGAATATAATCAAATGCATAACAAAACAATATCATTAAATGACAATTGAATACTTATATTTTTTTTGTTTCGTGGGTAGACTCCTTTTTGATCATTTTGCTTCATCATCTTCTTCATTTATGAAATCATCATTTCTTATCCAAATGATAAGATGGATAAGAGGTTCTTTAAGAATTGAGTTCTTCATATTCCTCATCGCTTGAGGGATCTTCTTTGAATGGTGAGAGCTTGATCTTCAATTTCTTCCATCTTTCTTCTTCTCTTCTTATGAGATGAGCTTCTTCTTCTTCCCAAAGTCTGTTGAAAGTAATTACTTCCTTCTGGCACACATTCTTTGCATGAATGAATCCCATGATCCTGGGAGGCCATTCAAGGTGGCTATCACCACTTCTGCATTCTCCACTTCTTCTTCTACCGCTTCAAGTTGTTCTGCATTCTGGATCTTCACATTCTTCAATTGTTTTCTCAAAGCCATCTTCTGATTTAAGTTCTTATCTTCAAATAGCTTGGTCAAGGAATCAAACATCTTAGGTGTATTTGGGGAGACACTTGTGGTACAAGTTGATTCATGACTGAATCAGCAATGATCTTTGTAACACCCCGGTTTTGACCCTGTTTGCATGATGTATATATTGTAATTAATCGTGGTGAGGAGCTAAAGGTAAAAGCCCCACCATCGATTTGGTTGTGTATGTTTCGGAAATGGGGATAGTTGCCGATGGTATATCATGCTATCCGGAACATTATAATTCGGCATCATGTAAACACGCACATCAATTAAAATAAACCTGCAACCAGCTACGACAGTGCAACATTAAAATGAAAAGGGCATGATTCCAAAGGATAAGGAGTGGGGGATGTAAAACCTTGGTGTTGGGGGGGGGGGGGAATCCTTGTGTCATCTTCCCTTGTCTCATCCAACCTCTTTAATGTCCTATTTTGTTAGTTGGGGCAGTTAATGCTAAGTGGTGGTGGGTGTGGCAGGACTGTCCATCCTTGCCCACGTGCCCACTCCACCAGCGGACTCTCTTCACTTGTGTGGGGCAGAAGAAACACACTCCACTCCCTCCACTGCTAAGGCATCCTCATCGTTGTCTGTTCATTCTCCCCACTGCGTGTAACCTCCATGGTCTATTTGTTCCTCGCGATGGTCTGTTCATCCGCGTGCATAGGCGGAGCTGTTCATCTTCACGCAGGGATGGTCGTGTCTTTCTCCTCACGCACAGGAATTCTGCGTTGGTTTTCTTCACGTAGGGAGCGGGTGAAATCGTGGTTGTCACTTAGGTTTTTCGGGTGCAAAAGCCATTTTTACGCTCAGGGACTGTGTGTAAGTTTCCTTACTGATTTGTGGCCCGTGCATATGTTTTCCTTTCTGTTTTGCGGTTTGATGCAAGTTTCCCTCACGCACAGACTGTTGGAGTCGTTTTCCCATGTTGTGAGCCATGCTCACTGATTATGTTTTGGGACTGTTGTCTTCCCTGCGTTTTGTTGGCTGTGGTTCCCAATTACGTTTTGGCCACTATGGATCCCTAGTGAGCCATTTTCTGCCATCAATGATGTCTTTGTTATGTGGATCGTGTGACGTTGCCATAGCTCTCACTATGAAGTTGGGTTGCTGAAGTACCCTGGTTTTGGGTTGTTGCTGATTTGTTTTGGCCACGCTAGGGCCAAGAACAACTCTGAGTTGCCTTGTGGGCTTGAGCTGTGTTTCATCTTTTGTTTGGGACTGTCCCCGGTTGTCTTTGCCTTCATCATAGAGCCGCGAGTGGGTTGTTTGGTACAACATGCAGTGGGTGGTCTTCGGACTGTTGAGAGTGGGATTAGAGGCTGGGTATGCATGAGAAGACTAGTGTTGAGGCCACCAGCTTGGAATTTAGCCTATCCCAGCTCCTTGACAACCTGGTGAACCCTATGGTGTGGGTTTGGCTATGTGTTGGAAAACCTTGGCTATGTGTAAGCCTGCATTGACCCTTATTCCTTGAGGAATCATGCCCAGCTCGGGGGTGGCAGTGTTGCTGAGAGATTGATGAGCACGCTGGCCTATGGTTGGGTGGAACATTGCAGCGACGTAGCTGGTTGCGGGAGAGTTCTTCATTGAAAGATAAGTAATCCTGACTGTTTCATCTCTGCAATTATATATATTGTTTCATGAATTATGATGAACCTGTTAAATGCTGGAATGTGTGTTTGTTTCCGCTGTATGTTGATGAATTATGAATCCTTGTATGATGGATTATGCATCTTAGCATATTCCTGTTATGCATTATGTTCAAGCTTGTTTTAATTTCAGCATTGTTGTCCTGTTCATGTTCTTGGGGCTGTTTGCCCGGATGTATTGGTGTTTGGTCGTGTCCTCTTCACCGGTCGAAGGGTCGGGGACGTGACAACGTGGTATCAGAGCTCATGTTGCAGTAGTGCTACTGATCTGTATCGCCGATGCGTAGTGCTTAGTGGATCCGATAGTCGATGAGTAGCGGAGGAAATTAGCTGTTTCGACTGCCGAAATGTCGGACTGATAGCCGAAATGAGAGCTGATTCTGCAGAGGAAAATTTGAGTTTTTCAAGTGGGATTTTTCAGCAGATTTCGACTATTTTTCAACAGGATTTTTCAGCAGTTTTTTAGTGGATTTTCAGGTGGCTGAAGTTGGCACCTAGTCCAAAATGCAGTTGTGTGTAAAATGCCAGGATTTGGTGAAAATATTCATTTTTAGAAGTGGTGTGGTTTTCACACCCGAGGTCGGAATGAAGCATGTGGATAGGCGTTGGAAAGCTTATCCAGTAGGGAACAAGGGAAAGTCACCAGAATCTGAGCATGGAGCAGCAAAGTGCTAATGACAGCTGCTGCTATAAAATGGACAAATCTGGAAACTTGCATGCCTAGAGGTAGCAAGGACTATGAAGGCTAACCAGCTGTTGTGTGGAAGAGGAGTTCCATGCAAGGATGTGGGACTTGAAAAGGGAAGATTCCTTAACCTCTGTCTTGCTAACTATATTTATATTTTATATGTTTTATACATGAAATGTATGAGGATATGCCTTGCATGTATAGGATATTACATGTTGGTAGAATATTGAAAATTATATATTTATAATGAGTCACTAATGATAACTATTGCCTTGATGTTGACATTAGTGGAAAAACCAATGACAACATGGACATGGCTGAATATGTTGCTGATGTTGATGAATGTGACCAGAAACCCTATGAAGAAAGGGATAAGGCAACCAGTCCATAATCAAAAGTTGGTGAGCAAAGTGTGCAATCCTTTGCAAGATACCAACCAAACTAGTAATGTCAAGGGTGTAAGTACGACCCATGAAGGTAAGAGTTGATTATGACAAATTCCAGGGAATGGTAAAGGTAAGAGGCCTCGTACCATGTGGATATTTGAATATAGAAAGGTGTCATACCTGTATATATTGATTGAGCTTAGTAGCCCAAGGAAAGTAAGCACTGATGATCTTGATTATAGTAATGCATCCTATATGAGGTAGTCATGGTTAGGCCATGCATGGTGTGTTGAATGAATAGTATCCCTGAATCAATGCAAGGTAGCATTGAATGTATATGCATTAAAAATATTTTATGAATCTTGTAGTTATGCGATGAATGTATGCATATGAAGGGTGTGAGTGACTGATTGCATAAGTATAGGTGCAAATGTTGTGATGCATTGCATGAATGCATTGAGATAAGTGCATGTGATATTATGAATAACTAATGGCTGAAATGATGAATTAATGGCAATTCAGGAACCATTTCAAAGGTTGTTATGAATGTAGGATAGTAAGTGCCTAAAGAGGATAGTCATGATCAATTGGCTGCCAGAAATGCTCTATGGAAGAGCAAGGTGGTAAAAATGATACGCTTGTGAAGTAAGGAGTATCTAAACATTTCATTTAATTGCATGAATGATGTGACGCCTTGCAAATGTTAGTATGATAATGATTGCATGAAGTAAATGAGTTTTGGTAATATTGATGTGATTAACAGCCGAAAGTATTTAAATTTTATAAATTCTGAAAATGCTTCAGTGATGGTTGTAGCAATGAGAAGTTTATATGCATCCAGACTTACCAAGTGTTTGGTTGATTGAAGCTCAGGTTTCACGTAGATTATTTATAGCATGGCAGTGAGAGGTAAGACCCTGACCAATGCCAGAATCTACCATGTGAAAGAGCCAAACCTTATGAGAAGAGTCTCATGGTTGTAAAAATAGTTGGTATGCATAATAGGTTGTTAAATTTGAATTGTGAATTTCGGATTTAAGAAATTGCTGACAATTATTAGTCACTATTGGCTTGCATAAGATTGTGTTGGATGATTGAAGCTCAGGTTTCAGGTATATTATTTCGAGCATGGCAGTGAGAGGTACGACCCTGACCAATGCCAGAATCTACCATGTAAAAGATCCAAACCTTATGAGAAGAGTCTTATGGTTGTAAAGCTAGTTGGTACGCATAATGGGTTGCTAAATTTGAATTGTGAATTTCGTATTTAAGAAATTTCCAACAACTACTAATCACTATTGGTTTGCATAAGATTGTGTCAGGAGGACGCATTGTAAGTGGGTATTCATATTATGTTAGAAGCAAACTAATTTCTGTAGTAGACAGAATTGCAATTTCCTATTGAATTTGATTGCCAATGTCATTGCTTGGTTATGGAACAATCAATTTGGATTGTATTATCAGATAATGATTGACTGTTTGGCTATTTGATGAATGTGCCAAGGGTGCACATTGCAGGAAGATCATGTGTGATGGCCTGTAAGAGCCAAACTTCATGGGAAGGTTTTTCCTTGGAAATGGGTTTCAGGTGAAACGCCATTGGACATTTTGGAAATGTCTCATTTGCACTACATGTTTGGTAGCAACATGAGTGAGATGGTATACATTATGTCAGTAAGACATGTGTGAACATGAAATGTGAAAAGGAGTTGGGATGGCAAACCGAGGGACTGTTAACTTAGAGAAGGAGCCCCCATTCCTCCTTAACAAAGGCATACTGCGTCGACAAATGGATAAGTGTTCTGTGACCCTTGCTGAGAATATGCATGTCAAATTATTAAAATTCCATATGAGAACATGTTTTGATTTAATATCCATTATGACCGTTTGCTTGAGTATGAATAGGGCCTACATGGCTAACATTGGAAAGGGGTGCACACTTTCCCAATGTCGGATCATGAAAGGGTTTTCAATATTGATTACACCCTAGGGAGTGGACACACTCCTAGTGTCTCAATACTTGATAGTGAATAATATGAAATATGGTTACAGTTTTAGAGTAATAACGCTGATGAGTTTGCTTATATTGCTTGTGCTGACAGGATAAATAGATGCCATTGGGTGTTGCACCCTAAAGGTAAAAGGTAAAAGGTAAAAGGTAAAAAGTAAATGGTAAATGGTAAAAGGTAAATGGTTGTTGTGAGGGGTTGCGGAGTAAGGGTTATTGTTGATATAAGTGTATGATTGGGCTGTTATATGGCTGAGGATCCATAGTAGATCCTAGACCTGGAAATGGTCGTGGTAAAGTTCCAAGCCCAGTTGACATAAGGATGTACTGGCTGGACATTAATTATTTGATGTTGTGGAGCAGCTTGCGTGCTGACCTAACATCCAAGTCCATAGGTGATCCCAAGGCTTGCAAAGCGAAGCAGGATCCTGTGGACGAACGAGGAAACGCACAATACAGATAAGTATTGGATTATTTTGCTTATGAATATACATGTGTATATGATTTGGTTATGATGTTTTAAGCTCTTGTTTTAGAGATAAAACTGATGAGAATAAACTAAACATGTGAATCTATTCAATGTTTGGATATAGGTATCGCTGGAAGCGAGGAATATGAGAGCATCTTAAAGGTGCATGTGGACATGTGACTGTCCTGGAGAGCTCGGAATGAGCGGTAATGAAAAAGGTGCTAGTAAGACTGTGGAGGTCCTAGCAGTTGAGACAAAACCATGTGGAGAGATTCCATGGTTTAGAGGTCTGGAATAGACTGAAGACACTAAGTGTCATGACCAAGAGGGATTGGTCCAGCATTCATGGTGAAGTGAAAGAGGCTGAGAGCATGA
>LPNX010880480.1:347324-440720 GCA_001517045.1 Pseudotsuga menziesii | reverse complement strand
TATCTCAAGAGCCTTGATATGAAATATTTTTTATACCATGAAAGTTATAATACAAAAATATAAGGCCTCGATCTATGGCCTGTCAATGTACATGTATCAAAACATATTTGATGTACATGTGCAAACAAAAGTACATCTTTCCTGGACCGCGCCCCTATAATCTAACTCCGGACTGTACATAAAAATACATATTTGTCCTGGACTAACACATCAAAATTCTAACTTTCTCTTGTTTTTCCTGGACCCTGATGCTCTTTGGCTCCGTCTACGACCACTGTGCATCTCTGGCGACTGCAAATCAATGACAATATTTCTTGATTAGGTAACTGAGCTAGTACTGTCCATCAATAACAAAGTTCAAAAATTTAAAATATGACTCAATTGTAAATAAAACAAAGACTCACTGCATCCATCGGGGGTATAGGTGCCTGTGGTGTCAAGGGTGTAGGTGCCTCTGCTGTACTCGACCTTGCAGCGAGCCTCATTGCCATGCTTCTCTGTGAATAAAAAAAAATGTCAATTATCTCAAGAATTATCAACATGTACATGAATGAGAAAGTATTAATCAATTATGTAAAAAATGAACATTTCACCTGAAAAACCATTTCTAGGGGATGAGGCTGGTGCTCTTCAGTAGTAAGAGGAGCCGTAGGTTGAACATCAACCTCAGTTGCATGCACTAATGGACCAGGGCATGGCTACATTCACCAAATGATTAAATAGTTAGACATTGTGCATGTCCAGAAACAATACAAATGAAATGTACAATTACAAATATTCAAGTAGATGTACCTCACTGTGACTTATCCCTATTATAGATGCGGCATTGACAGCGGCATCAACAATCCCACTAAGGCCTGGCATGGATGACTCTACATCTTGATGCTGTAAACATGCGAAAATAACATTAAGAAAAACCACTTGTGAAGTGAATACATAGCTAACCAACAACTGCCATTGGAAGTGTGTACATTACCGTGGGATGAGTAGGTTGATCCTCATGCACAGCCGCGCTGTTCAAGGAAGAGGGACCTCGTCTGGTGTAAACAACCCCCTTATCTATGTTTGGACTATGGGGAGATCCATACCAAAGAGGTGGTGCAGGGATATGTGATGACGTCTGCATTCATAGTGTTACCATAGTTAGACATGGATTTGAATGGATGGAATAATATGTACTGAAAAAATAACATGTTGTAATATACTTAGCCCTTCCTGGGATATATCTCCACCACGGGAGTGACCGCTTCCATCAATTTGGTGCTCCTCTTCAGATGCGTCTAGCATCTGCAAGTTTAAAAATTATATTTACATTAGCGATCTCTATAAAGGAGTGTACAGTAAGAAATTTAAATAATTCGAACAAGATTCAATCATAACCCATGTACTTACATTCTTTAAGTAGTCGTAAATTCCACCTTGGACTATGTCGTTCATATTAATGTCTTTAGCATCATGTTCCAAGTGGGCTTCTTGCAACTTCAAAAATTGTAAATATTAGACATTTTAATAAATTAATCAAGACTAACACATGCATTAACAAAATTATACATGTAATAACAAAATGACAAGTGTTTAAATATTACCTCAACTGTGGTTCTCTGGGTCTCGGGTACAACCACACCGGGTGCAGTACCACCCCCGTGAGATGCATCAAACTCCTGTAAGAGTAAATATTGCATATATATTACGAATCTTTTAATATGTTAGATATAGTATGGAACAATTAAAAATTGAGTTCAATAACAGAGTTTTAAAACAAAGTCCTTACCTGATCACCAGTCATCGTACTGGTACCATGTCTTGGTCCAGGACTATAACAGGGCCCCACACACGATGTGCAGACGTGCGGCTCGCTCTGAGGCACATAAGATGTCGGTCTATCCCCACCAACAGATGTCTCTCCACCACCAGAAGCTGGTGGTTGTACACCAGCAGAGGAAGAGGGTGCTCTCTGGTCAATAGTGGCCATGTGTCGAGAGACCATCTCAGCTAGAGTAAAAAATGCATCCTGTGTCTGGGCAACCATGTCATGTGTAGGAGGGATGTCTGCCCTCGGTAGCTGGGCACGGGGTGCAGGTATCTATGGATTGGCATCTCTATGCCTAGCATGGGGTCGGTGTTGGGGCATTCCCCTACCAACTCCCTGGAAGCCCAACATGTCAAAATAGTTGACACGTTTCCCCATCACAAACTCTGCATACAATTTTTGGAGGAAGTACATCGGTACTTCCCTATTGTTGTGAGGGGGGATGTCAAAAACCATGTACCACCTATCCATCCAGTTGTCTCTGATGGGTGGAAAAGTGCACCACTCAATAGATATATGTGGCCTACTGATCTCCGGGATGTTATCCATCCCAGGTAGTCTAAACAAAGAATAGATGGCTTGTTTTGTTATTTTCAGCTTTTTTACCTCATTGTAACTCAAGCCATCAGCATATTGTTGCCTTTTTCTCTCCATGTAAGATGCGATGCTATACAACACATCATTCGATCTTGCGATCGTATCAACAATAGATAACAATGAATCTGATAGGGAGCGGCGGAGCTCATCTCCACCCCTCCAAGCCGACCCAATCTCTCTCAAATGGCCGATGAACCTCAGTATCTCTGCATTGTTACGATCCATAGTAGCCACTGCAATCATAAATACAAATAAAATATCATTATAAATATAAACACATGATATAATGACATATCTAAGAACTGAAAACTGTATAACTATTGACATATAAACTAAATCTATCATGTAAATTTAAAGATTGATCTTGAATTTTACAGTAAAGAATAGGCGGCATAAGCTATTTAGAGTGTTAGTCTATTCATAAGCTATTTATTGTTAATGAGAGGGGCTATTGTTGAATGAAGTTGGTAATCAATTTCTAAGCCATTTATTAATAATGAAGATTATTATCATTTTGATGAGGGTGATATTCAATGGTTATGGTAGCTATTGTTAATGAGGGTGATATTCAATGGTTATGGTATAACAAATCCTGTAGTAGCTTTATTCTTCCCAATGCACCCAATGGAAGTATGTAAGCACAATATAAGAGTGAAGATTTTACCACATTGATATTTCAATTTATGGCAGCTTGGAAACTACTGGTTACACTCTTCCCATGAATCATTTCATCTACAGCAAAATCTTGAACTTCTTCTCCACATGAAGACCCATGACTATATACTATCAGCGGGCATTAACAATATTGATGTGGGTGCTGTATATACAAATTGACTTAATGCTTCTGGTTATTAATAGTACATTTTCTATTGTGAAAATGACTATGTTCCTTCAGATTTTTAGAGATGGAATTTTACAATAAATCAGAAGTTTTGCCATAGAGCATATTAAATTACTTTGAATAACAAAATATGATAGCTATTTTAAGTTTTTTAAAGATTCTTTTAGAAATGAAGTAGCTACAAATGATTCAACATAGAGAGGACTGACGTAGCATTCTTTTAGTGCAATTGTTTTACCTCCTAATCATACTACAAAATTATTGTAGACAAGGCAAATAAATTGATGTAGAAAATGAAAAAAACATGAAAAAAATTGAAGAAATTACCTCACAAAGGGAAGGTTAATCCAAAGGTGGAGATGGAGGGCTCAAGCACACCCAAAATCGCGTATGCATAGTCGAGGTTTCGCCTTCGTTCGTCCAATAGCCGCGCCGAAAATGAGAAAAGGACGGCCTCGGCCGGTTTAAAATGAAAAATAGGTTTTAACAATCGCGCCTCCGTTTTAGCAAAGGAAATCACGCACATGAGTAGCTTAACTAAAACAGAGGTGCAATTTTGTTTACTAGCCTAGTTGGCATGATCATTGCCATCCTTGGGACTAGGATTGGCAGGTTCGATGTTGCTTGGGTTGATTTCTTTTTTTTGGATCAAGAGTGAATGACTTCACTCCACCATTGCATCAAAAGGGTCCCTCAACTTCTTGCACACACCCTTATTTGTTGGAAACGTAATCCACAGGGATCATGGTTCAGTGTAAATGATATAAATAGTTTTTAGTTTTAAATAAGAAGACAAAGAGTCATCATGAAGTCCAAAGGACCCACGGGAAGATAAAGCTCAACATACCTTTTCTATCATATAAATAAAGCATTTATGATCAATAAGATTATTCGTTTGGGAGTTATCCTCTAAGAGTAGCATTAGAGCTCTGCTATAATTCTTGCATAGTTTTCCTACTTAGAACGTTTTTTTGTGCCTATGCCATATTCCTTAGCATTTCCATTCCCTTATTTTCTAGTTTTCTTGTTAATATTGACATATTCACCTTCCCTCTGTCTATGCTTAGTCCTGGACTCTTTCATTCTTCCTGTCTATGAATTTAATAATGGAACTGCAATTTAATTTTTTGGCAAGCGTTGTATTTCCTTGGTAGAGACTATAGACATACAAGGATATTATTTTGTAGTATCTCCCTGTCTTTGTGAGATTAAATTACTTATTGCAAATTACTAGTTTGAGAATATGCATTCTTAAATGACTTCTCTAGTTGGAGTAGTGCTCAATGGAAAAGACACCTATTCAGAGTGTCTAAGGAAGATCAAGTCGTCATTCATCTACAATTACTTGTGGTATAGTGTATGTGAAGGAGTGGCCATTGAAAGAAAAGATTGTCCCATGACATTTTACCCAAAACCACCTAGAACAAAGAAAGAGCTTGTTGTGTGGAAGACCAGAGATAAGAAGGTTTTGGCATTGATTACTGCAACAGTAAGTGAAGAGGAACAAATAGACACCTTCACTACTACTTGGGAATTGAAGTGACTAAACATCCTATGTACATATTCATCTCTTAGGAGAAGTATGTTGGAGAACTATTGAATAGATTTTGCATGACAAAATGCAACTCTGTTTCTACTCCAATGGAACAAAATATGAAGGTCATGTCAAATTAAGGAAACAAATTTGAGGATGCGACAAGTAGTGGAAACTTGTGGGAATCGTTATTGACCCTACCATCACCATATCAGATATTTCATTTGTTGTTGGGATCCTTTCAAGGTTCATGCAAAAGATTTGTGAAGGACATTGGTCTACTATGAAAATAGTTCTAATATACTTGAAGTGGAGTCAAGGATTTGGACTCAATTATTCTAAGGTAGATGAATTCAAACTTATTGGGTACTTTGATTTGGAATTTGATGGTGACAAAGAAACGAGAGTGTCAACTTTAGGATACCTCATGAGTATTGGATCAACAATCGTCTCCTAGAGATCACAAAAACAATCATCTCTAGTAGATTCAACAATAATGGTATAATATGTGTTTGTATTGAAAGAACAAACAAAGGAGATTGTGTGGCTCAAGAAAACAATTGAATAATTGTAAGAGAAACAAGAAAATTCCACTCCCCTATTGATCGACAATACTTCAACAACCAAGATGGACAAGAATATCATATTCCATGATCGAATTAAGCACATCAACATGAAGATCCATATGATTCAACATCATGTATAAGCCAAGACAATTCACTTGAGACATTATTGCATGAATGAGCCAATTAAATACATCTTCACCAAAGCACTTGGAAGAGAAAATCTTGAAAAGTCCATAAAGATGCTTTGACTCATGAACACCCCTTCATATTAATGGGAGGGGTATGTTGGAAACCTAATCCACAAGGATTATGGTTATGTGTAAATTATGTAAATAGTTTTGAGTTTTAAATAAGAAAAAAAAAAGTCTTGAAGAAGTCCAAAGGACCCATTTCCAAGATGAATCTCAACTGTCCTTTTCAATTGTATAAACAAAGCATTTATGACCAATAATATTATTCATTCAAAATTTGTCCTTTGATATGATATTTGACATCCTCAAAACTACACTCCCACAGGTTCCTAAGGGCCCTTGGAAGGACCCATCAAAATGTATAAATAACAACTTGTTGGCCGTAATTTCTGACTTGGCCAACTTAAGGAGATTATGCCCACACAAGTCGCTTGGCACAGCTTCTGGTGTGTTTGAAATGGAAAAATCTCGCAGGTTATGGTCCTGCTACCAACTGAATTTTCCTCTTAAGGAGAATCTAAAATTCAGTAAAAATTTATCCTAATCTTATTACTACCTAAATAAACCCTAGAATTAGTTTTCTAAGACCTAAGTTATCCTAAAATGCTTTCTTAAGGAAAGTCTTTAGTTTTTAGGGTTTTGTTCCAAATAGTTTAACTTAAGGACTATTTTTAAATTTTCTAAAATTAATCTAGTTCTTATTTGACAACTGTTAAACTAAACTAAGCCTAAAATTAACTAGCTATCCTATCTCAGTTGAGAGCAACTTGAAAACTAAATTAATTATCAATTAATAATTCAAATAAACAAAGAGATAGACAATAATGATTTAAATGAAAATATTTAAATCATTATCATTAAATCAATCTGTTGAATATGCACAACAACAGAAAATTAAAATAGATAACTACTTTTAATTTCTCTGTGATGTTTTATTAATTAATAACTAATAATCAATACCAAATATTTGAATAAAAAGATGATATTTATTCATGAAGACATTGTAAAATACAAGTGAAATCAAAAATAAATATGAAATGTTTATATTACCAAATTCCAATTCTCAATACAAATATTGATTAATCAAACTCAATAATATTATCATTCAAACATTAATATTGTGTAAACAAAGTACTATTTTGGATAATAAATACAATCATAACACAATATAATTGCACAACAGTATAATGAGAAAATGATCTATTGATATAAAGTTTTTGAAAATAGTAACAGAGAGTGATACCAGTTTGAGAACTCAAGTCACAATCCTTCCCCGAAGGCAAAACTCCAGCAAAGAGATTAAAACCAGAACTGTAATTATATTTCAGATAAGTCTATTTCTTCAATACTCTGTCCCCCTTCTACATCGAGTTTACTAGCTTATATAATGAGACTAGTAACTCCTTTCAGTTTCTATGTAACAGACATGCTAAAAATATTACTTTAGTTTCTAATAATCACTATAATAAAGATAGCAGAAATCCTATCCCTATTCAGTTACATCGAATCTCTTCCAAGAAGGCACCTGGTAGATACGTTTATACTATGAAACAAAACTGTCAATTAAATGACTAGCCTATATTATCTTCTGTTAAGATGAATTGACCTATGACGTGGCCATCTTTAGTATCCAATTCTTCCAGAAGCACCAACGAATGCCAACGATGAGCAAAAATAGCCTATATTCTTTACAGCATGTCAACACCATGTACACCTGTAACAAACGAAACAAAATTCTCATTAAAATCTTGATAACCGAAAATAAAATGAAATAATACAAATTATAACCATGCTTGCAAAATCTACGATTTTGCAGGTGTGCTCATTAAAACATTTCATTACTTGTCAAACTTGAAATTAAAGCAACTAAAAATAGACTAAGTCGTTGCTATCTGTAACTTGATGACTTTCCTGGCTTCTGACAGCTTGGCCCTAAGTTTCAATATTTTTTCTGCATGAACTCTTTCATCTTTTAGTAATTTCTCATTAATTGCTATTAACAGTTTCTTTTTTGCTTTGTATTTGTCTTTTTTGGCTTTCATCTGTAGCCATCGGTCAACCCACATAAGCAATTCATTCTTTTTCTGTTGTAACTATGCTTTCGTCTTGTCATAAGCTTCTTCAATATCTTTTAATCGACCAGCCTTGTGTTGTTTCGAAAGCTTGATCAACTGCTTCACTGCTTTCAAAGTCTCCGCTAGAGAATCATCATCATTTAATGATGAATCAAATCGAGCTTCATGCTCAGACTGTGCTGGTAATGCTGAATAGTCTTTCCCCAATCTCTTAGGAGATACCACCACATCGTTGTGACTATTACTCTGTTCCTGTTCATATTCATTGATTGGGGATTCACGAGGAGGAGATTCATCCTCATTATTACTATTATCTTCAACAATAATGGGTTCACAACTTCATTCTATAGTTTTCGGGACTGAAAGACTAATCATATTCCTTGTGAGCCTTCGATTAAGCATCTCTGATTTTCTCACTCTTGATTCAAGAATTGTATTGTCATCTACTGGATTTTCCCCCTTTTCCTCATGCTTTTTTCTCTGCTCCATAACCTTAAAATACAAGTCACCTGTTGACTTAACAGAGTGCATCTGAACCACTACTTTACTTCCCTCTCCTAATTCGTTTTCTCTGTTGGACTGTTCAGGAGGGTTTTCAGTATAAAATTTCTCATTTTCAACAATTAAACAGAGCTTATCCAGCCCCTCATGATCACTTATATGGTCTGTTTCCTCTTTTACTTCTCCTTCACAAGGCTTTCTTCCTTTTGCACGAGTCTTAGGTGGGTAAGTAGGCCAAAATTGGGTTAACCCGAAGTCGTTTTCTTTAAAGAATTCATCCCATGTTTTTCCTACTGTAACTAACTGATACTACATTAACATTTTGATCAGGTCGTGATGGAAAATACTACGGTCTTGATTACCAATGGTACGTTGAACCATGATAGCCATTTAATGCAAACTATGAAGTAAAAAGTAGGGTATATTTAACCTCAAACCCTTAAGAGCCATTAAAATTTTCAAACGGTATAATTGAACATTCGAATACCGACCATCACAAGAAATGTACCTGGAGATGACCTCAAAAGGAGCACGCCATTGATTCCTCAAATATTTCATAGGAAAACTGAATTTAAGGTGTTCATCTTCTTTTGACAATGGGAGAAGGAACTGCTTGAACTTCTTCTTATCAATTCATGACCCTTTGAACCAGCGTTCACTAGTTCGAGGTATCTTCGTAGCTTTCGCAATGAATTCTTCATCTATGACTAACTGCAAATTACCTATCTGAGCAATATTTCCATCAAAAGTCAATGAAAATTGTCTAGTAACTTCTTCGTTGTGTCCACTGAAGCCACAAAAGAAGAGTTTCCAATTAATTTTCTCAAATAGGGAAAGAACTTTAGGGTCGGTTTCTAACATTTTTGGACCAGAAAGCTCAAAATGACTCAAGGGAGCCATCTGTTCAATTATTGGTTCTTTCTGTGACAGAGGATTGAAAGGGGTTGTAAAGACTGAAGAAATAGGTACATGTGAATACTCAAACATGTTATGAACCTTCACGTGATTCTGGAGGAGCTAGTGAGTATCCCTAGACTGGTTCCTATGTGTGAGAACTTCACCATCAGACTACCGCCAGTGTTCACCAAATAATTTCATGTGATCTGAAATCATTATGTGATATTCAAAATCAAATAAATTCATGGATGTAAACGACTGTTAGATAGGATGGAGTTAATTTGAACACATCTGACTAAGGTAATCATCACATATTAAAATCCTTTTGAACAGATGTCCTCAAACCAACAATTCGTATTTCATACCATAAACACAACTATCAACATTAACAAGCAAGAATTATACGTGGAAGACGATTGTGCTATTGAACCAGATGATGTGAAGTTGTCATTAAAAGCAATGATTTCTTCTAGGGTTTCATAATCCCAACCAAGTAACAAGTTCATCTTTGGATAATAATTAAAATGCTCAAAACCATATTTACGCATGTAATCAATTTCAAGGATAAAGTAATATAATTTTCAATGAACTCATAGGATCTGAATCATCATATGACCCTTTTTCAAAGTATGATTGGATGGACAACTTATAAAAGACTAAACACTAAATGAAAATTCAATTATTATGATTACATCACAATGAATATTTCGAAATGATATATAAAAATAAATTTTAGCTATTTTGGGAAACATATATACACTTTCCACAATTTGAACAATGACATGGTATTAAAAGATCAAGTTTAATGTAAAAATATATTATTAGGGTTAACATAAAATATTTCAATTAATTAATCAACCCTAATCATAAAAATTATAAATACCTTGTCAAAAGAAATCAATAAAACCAAATTTGTAACATGTTCAAAATGTATTTTCATTTTAATCCAAAGAACTATTTAGCGGACTATACTTTAAATCTCATGAATCAATACATAATCAGACAAATTGATAATAATAAAAATTGATTATATATAAAATTACAAGATTAACAGCTGCGAATTTATTAAATTTATGAAAGTGTTTCATAAATTTCAAATATGACTCTTAACTCTTATGAAATTGAGAGTACCTTCATAATCAAAGATTCTGAAGGCACTCTTATATAATTTTTATAATAAATCATAGAAGAGAACTCATCATTTTTATTTAGCATAGTAGAAAAATTGAGAGGGTTGTTGCCTGCCAACAAATGGCGACAAACTGGGCGAACCAGTTATCTCTGCTCATACAATTTTCAAATGATAGTATAAACGAAATCTTAAAACCTATTCAAAACATTAAAAAATTCCCAGTCTAAGTAAAAACCATTATTCTGATTTATATTCGCAAGTATAATTTAGAAATATCCCATCTCTTTAAATACAAGTTTTGTTAAAGATAGACTTAGTAATATCCTAATCAAAACAAAGTACTTTATCATAAAGATAATCTGCACCATCAATATAAGGTATAGGAATATCTGAAAAATTTCTAGAATCTGTTCCATGAATATAATAATTTTCCCTTTTTTTGTTTTATATTAAATCAAAACAATTATTTTGATTGAAGACTACTATCTAGGCATGATAACCCGATGTGATAGTATCATTCACGAGAACTACCTAGAATAAGCAAGTCGGCTCATGATGAGACCTCTTGTCTCTTGATCTTTTAACCAAAAGCCATCACCCTGATGATTCATAAATGAAGTTATACTAGACAGCACTGATGATCATGATTAGGTCGGCTCGTGATGAGTCAATCAAAGTTATGTTACACTTTATTGAGTTTGAAATTTTACATTTTATAAAATAAGAGATCATTACCTAGCATGGTGACCAAATGGTAATTTCAGACACTAATATCACCAGAAAATGAATCAGCTAGCTCGTGATGAGACCCCCTATCTCTTGACCTTACGACCAAGACCCATTATCAGTTTCCTAATAATGTCATGCCAATGATATTTATGATCCTGATTGGATCGGATTATTACTAAGACCTTCCGTCTCTCATTTTAATTTTTAGAATTTTATTGAATGGAACAGATCTAAAAAGTTTCCAGATTGTAAATAACTTTAAAATAAATGACTGATGGTAGAGATCCATAAAGATTTTTCAAAGTACAAGTTTTGAAAAAGACATTAATCAACCATCCCAACTATCAAAAGAAAATAGGAGAATAAGGGATAATCTGAATAACATTTACAAATATTTACAAATAATGATAGGTTCTTTATAGACTTAAGAAAATTTGATCATTCTGAACCAATTTTAAAAAGACTTAGTCTAATACCATAATTTTAAACTAATGAACAAACTGAGTTTAAACCACAGGACTTATTTATTTACACTTGTCCTCTCAACAACATATGTACATTAGTGACTGATCATTTTGAAACATATATACAGAGATTCAATAATCAAATGATCGATATATTAATACTTAATTAAGAAAATCAAAAATTAGTTTCAAGAGTAGAATGATATTTGAATGTACATAAGAATCATGAATTTATCATAATTCTATTCAATAAAAGATTGTACAAAATATCGACAATTTTATGATAAAATATATACAGGAAAATTTTAAATAAAATTATTTACAGATAGAAAACAAGCTCATATACATAATTATATACAATTTTAGGGTCTGAAAAATTAGCAAAAATATTTTTTTAAGATCAGTCCATTTACCGGAAATGTTTCGAACTGACCTTCAAGGTTTTGCAAACGAAAAGTACTTGGACCTATCTTTTCAGCAATAACAAAGGGGCCTAACCACAGTTTTTGAAACTTAGTATGATCTCCTTTCTCTTCATGCACTTTGTCCCATTTTAACACCAAGTCCACCACCTGAAATTCTCGGTTTGAACTTGAGGATTGATCAAACCAGGACTTAACAATTTGTTGATGTTTTGTAAAATGTTGTTTTGACCTATCTCTTTCCTCCTCAAGTTTTAATAAAGTGTTAATCCTTTTCTCCATTGCTGGACTATCTTCATCTTGAACAGACTGGGCTAACTGTAATGAGGGTAAAAATAAATTTGGTAGTAAAATAGCCTCAGTTCCATAAACCAGAAAGAAAGGTGAGTTACCTATTGCATCTTTAGGAGTTGCTTTGTCTGCCCAAAGGGAATTAAACAATTATGTATGCCAACCATGATGGTGAGCTAAAATAGTTCTTTTGAGAATTTTCAACAAATTTTTGTTTGTTGATTCAGCTAAACCATTTCCATGAGGATGATAGTTAGCTGAATACCTGACCCTAATACCTTTCTCTAAATAAAATTGAGTTAACTCAACTGATGAAAAATATGAGGCATTATAAAAAACAAGGGAATTTGGAACACCAAATCGCGTTATGATAAAAGATTCTAAAAATAAGATAACCTGATTGGTGTTTACAACCCTTAAAGGTGCAGCCTCTTCCCATTGGGTAAAATAACCAGTTGCAGTTATAATGTATTTGTGTTAAATAGAAGAGGGAGGGTTTATTTGTCCTACTATATGAATACCCCATTCCTGAAAAGGCCTTTCCACTGAAAAAGGTTGTAAAGGAAAAGCATGCTTCTTAAGCCTACCTGCAGCAAGTTGACATTCTTGGCATTTCCTGATAAAAGCATAAGAATCTCGAAATAAAGTAGGCCAATAATAGCCAACCATAAGAATCTTATGTGTGGTAGTTTCTCCACCAAAATGACCACCTGCTGGTCCAAAATGTAATTCTTTCAAAATCACTTATGTTTCATCTTTATCTAGGAATCTAAGTAAAACACCATCTGAGTTTCTCCTAAAAAGAATGTTATCAATTAATAAATAAGGAGCAGATTTCAGTCTAACTTCTCTCCTTTTCCTTGGTTCAATGTAATCAGGAGCAGTTCCTGTTTCTAGAAGTGTTCTTAAATCTGTGTACCAAGAATCCTGTGGTGGAGGATAAAAATAAATCTCCCTAGTAAGTAAAACTTCATCAATGACAACTTAGGAATTGTTATTAGGTAGATGAGCTGCTTCAATAGCAAGTTTACATAATCCTTGACCCTTGACTACCGTTGAAGGTTTAATCTCCATGTCATACTCTTGAAGTGATGTCATCCATGGTGCCCTTGTTTCACCTAAATCTTTTTGCACTAGCAAATTTCTGACTGAAGGATAAGGAACTATCACTTTCATTCTAGATTTTAATAAATATGGACGAAAGTGCTTGACAGCTTTGAAAACAGCAAAATCTTGCTTATCAACCTCGTGATAATTAAGTTCAACACCTTTAAAATTTGAGCTCATAAAAGAAATTGGCACTTCATTATTTTCCTGATTTAGTTGAGTTAAAATTGCTGCATATGATATGCGAGAAGCGAAAGTATACAATATGAAATCTTTGTTAAAATATGGGCTCAAAAGACTAGGAGATTCTGAAATGGCTTCTAAAATTCTCTGAAACGATTCTTTTTCAGTTTGTCCCCAATTAAATATAGCATCCTTCTTAATCATTTTTTGTAAAGGACGGATGATTTCAGAAAAAACTGGGGATAAATCTTCTAACAAAGTTTATTTTACCAAGAAATGATTGCATTGCTTTTTTGCTAGAAGGGTAAGTTATTTTTGAGATAGCTTGGGTTCGTTCAGGATCAATCATGATCCCGTGTTTTGAAACCACACATCCTAATAAAATACCTTCTGAAACAACAAATATTGTTTTCTTTGGATTTAAGGATACTCCAAATTTCCTACAACGTTCAAATACCTTTCTAAGATGATTAATGTGATCATGTCGAAATTTAGAATATACAGTAACATCGTCTAAATAGACAACTACTAAATGATTAATTAAGCCTCTAAAAGCAATATCCATTGCTCTTTGAAAAGTTACCCCAGCATTGATTAACCCGAAGGGCATCTTTCTGTAAGCGTATGTTCCCCATGGAGTTCTAAAAGCTGTTTTCAGTTGATCATCTCAGGAAACCAATATTTGGTTGTATCCTCAGAAACCATCAAGAAGTGATAGTATCTCAGACCCAGAAACTTTCTGAAGGATTTGTTCCATGGAAGGAACTGGGTAATTATCCTTTTCAGAAGACTTATTAAGATTTCTAAAATCAACGCATAGTCTAATATCACCATTTTTATTTCTAACTATAACTAAGTTGGCTACCCACTGAGTATGCCGAATAGGAAAAATAATCCTAGCAGCTAACAATTTATTTAGTTCCTTCTTAATTGTTGGTTCTAATGACGGATGATATTTCCTGAGTTTCTGTTGAAAATGTTTTGACTCTTGTTTTATTGGAATAATGTGTTGCATGACTTGTGGATTGAAAGTTTTCAAATTGTCATATGTCCATGCAAAGACATCCTTAAATTCTTTAAATAATTTTATGAATGCTGATTTCTCTATAGGAGTTCAATCTATTCCTAGAGTTACAGTTTAAGGATTCAGTTCCATTCCTAAATTTATGGTTTCATATTTCATTTGTAAGCTATTGGTTTTACAATTAGGAACACACCTAAATTTATCTCATAGATAAAAAAACTTTTGTAATCTCAAAACTGAATTAGGAATTGGTTTTACCTTTTCGAAAGCTTTTTCAACTGACCAAAAATCATTTATTACCGAAAAATCCTACAGATTTTCGTCATGTGTAACTTCATCAATGGCTGAATCTTTAAAAGTATCATAATTTGTTAGGAAATTCAGCACCTACACATCATTATAAAAAACACGCCAGTTAAAGATATTATCTGGAGTAGAAGGCCTACAAATCAATTCAACTGAAAAGAAATCAAGTGTAAAATTCTCTCATGGAATCAGTTTTGATGCTACATTTGAAGATAAACCCACCTCTTGGTTCTGGAACCTTGGAACTGAAATTATGTTAAATGCATCAAAATGTGAAATGAGATTTCATACCTCTCGTTGATAATTCTGCAAATGTTCACAAATGCAGTGAATAGAATTACGGACCTGTCTGACGATGATTTCAGAATCACCATATGCAATTAACACTTTGATATCCAAATCGATCGCTTTTTTCAAACCCTTTATTAAAGCTTCATATTTCATAGTATTGTTTGTACAATTAAGTTCTAGAATACAAGCTATACATGTTTTATTTCCTTTAGGGTCAATTAACAGGCAATCAGCTCCTGCTCCTTCTTTAGACTTTGACCCATCAAAATATAAAGTCCAAGTAGAACTATTAACAACTACTTTACTTTTGATAATATTTACAATATTATGACTATCTACATCATTTGAAATCTCCGTAAATGAAGAATCATGGGAAATGGTTGTAACATTAAGAATTTTTGATTGTTGTTTATTATCAGAGAAAACAAAATTTTCAGATTTAAAATTACCAAACCCAAGTTCATACATATAGTTCCCCATAATGGAATCTGTAAATAAAATTGGTTCACTAGGATCGTGTAATTCTATTATAGTATGTTTCATATATCTTTATCTGTTTATCTTAATTTGATTTGACTTTCCATTCTTAGGTAACCATAAAGTTGACCATTATGTAGCAAAGAATCCATTCCATTGTTGAGACCAATCTCTACTAAAAAACAGCCCATACGCATTAGGAATGTCTGCAACCACAATGTCTATAATTTGAAAAAATGAAGGGTTACAAGCAATCCTAACTAGAACATTTTTCATCTCTCCTACAACCCTTACATTTGTTCTATCCAATTGAGTAATTTGTGAATTTGATGGAACATGCTTTCCATTCAACCTTTTGCATACAGACAAAGGCATTACATTGCAAGATGCCCTGAAATCAACCATGCAATTATGAACATTCCTATTAAAAATATCGAAGGTAAGAAGGAATGGAGGATTTGTTGATTTTGAATTCTTCCTTATTAGTGAAGCTTTATCAGCTGCTTACTTTCCTTTATCAGTTTATGTTAAATCATTATTAGAATTGTTAGTAGCTACACTTTGTTTAGCATTAGGAATTATTGAACTCATGGCAGGATTTATAATAGGACTATTAGGCATTGGGTAAATTTGGAGAAGATGATACATACTAATGTTAGCACATGTCTTCTTTAAATATTCAATTATGTCATATTGTAAATAGAACTTGATGATGCTCCAGGAGTATTTGCAAATGTTCTACTATGAGTATTATAGGCATGTTGTCCTGAAGGAGGAATTTCACCTTCACAATATTTTACAAGACTGTCCCATAAATGACCATTAACTTGTTAAGGTTCTTCCAATTCATCTTCATTTTCAAATTCCTCTTCCTCTTCATTTTCAACAGTTTCTTGATTTGAGGGAGTTTCAGATAAACATAAGACAGCTCAAATAGTATTAAAAATTTCTTCATTTACTGCTATATCAGGTGGTGTACTTGTTTTATTATTAGTGTTAGGATTTTGTCTCAACTGATTTCTAAAATATCCTTTAGAAGAGGAAGCTTCAGAATTAGTTTTTTTTAATCCTACAACTTCATTGGTTAATGCCCGAATAGCATTTTGTAGTTGTTCTACATCAAATGCCTTATCCTTTTCCAAATTAGGTCTTTCAATCTTCCTACGAGGAAAAGTATCAGCTTTTCCACTTCTATCTGGTTCATAGGACATATAATCCTTTTCAACTTTAATGGCTTCCTCAAAGGTTTCAACAAGAGTTGCTTTACCAGCTCTCTTAACAAACATCCCAGGATATTTTGGTAAAGATGAAGTATAATTTTCTATAATTATATCCTCAGGTGGTTGAGAAGCAACATGAATTTTATATTTTGGTGTAAGAAATCTCTGATTAAAATCTTTAATTCTTTCTTTAGGTTCCATTTTAATCTGAGATAACTCAAGGGCTAAAAGAGCAGGTGTTTTATCTTCCCCAAATTTATCTAAGAAATATTTATTGAATTCATCCCAATTTGTAATTGATCCTTGGACTAACGAAAAGTACCAAATAGATGCTTTCCCTTCAAAAGTTAAAGGGAACAACCGACAAGCCACGTCTTCATGTTGAACATTCATGGTTTGAAGAGCTAACATGAATTTATCTACATGCACCTCTGTAGGCTCTTTTTTATCTTGATTAAACTTCGGAAGAAGTTCATCTGAATGTTTGGGCAGAGGATGTTGTACACCAGGCATAGCTACAACAGCTATTCTCAACCAAGGAAGTTGTGGATTGGGTGGAGCGTCAGGTGGAGGATTACCTCTTCCTCCAACAAGGATATTTCCAGCCATAGGACTTCCTTCAGAATCTGAAGAACTCCCTGAATTAGATGATCTTGGACTATCATATGGTGATTCTGGAGGAGAAGGTGGTTGATCAAAACCACCTATAGAAGTCAATCTTCTAGCAGTATTTGTCCTTGCAGTTTCTCTATGATGACTTCTAACTTGATAACTTGGAGTGCTATCGTCTTCTACTAAATCTCGAGTAACTATATTCAATTGAGGATGACATCTTTGTTGTCTAGGGAGACCATATTCTATTGGAGTTAAACCAAGTTGATGAGCATATGCTCTCGTAAGAATATGACATGATTCTTCTAAAGTTTGGGTACTCTGTTCAGGAGTGAATGGGGATGTGATATGGTCATGCTCAAGGATGCTCCTAACGGTTTCTATGAATGGTGATCTACTAGCTTCAAATTATAATGGAGGTTGTTGACTGGTTGATTTTTTATCATTAGTTCTACCTGCCATTAATCATTAACATGCCCTCCTTCTAGCGCCATTTGTTGGCCGGAATTTCTGACTTAGCCAACTTAAGGAGATTATTCCCACACAAGTCGTTTAGAGCAGCTTCCGGTGTGTTTGAAATTGCAAAATCTCGCAGGTTATGGTCCTATTACCAACTGAATTTCCCTCTTAAGGAGAATCTAAAATTCAGTAAAAAATTATCCTAATCTTATTACTACTTAAATAAACCCTAGAATTATCTTTCTAAGACCTAAGTTATCCTAAAATGCTTTCTTAAGGAAAGTCTTCAGTTTTTAGGGTTTTGTTCCAAATAGTTTAACTTAAGGACTATTTTTAAATTTTATGAAATTAATCTAGTTTTGATTTGACAACTGTTAAACTAAACTAAAATTTTAAAAATAAACTAAACTAAGCCTAAAATTAATTAGCTATCCTGTCTCAGCTGAGAGCAACTTGAAAACTAAATTAATTATCAATTAATAATTCAAATAAACAAAGAGATAGACAATAATGATTTAAAAGAAAATATTTAAATCATTATCACTAAATCAATCTGTTGAATATGCACAACAACAGAAAATTAAAATAGATAACTACTTTTAATTTCTCTATGATGTTTTATTAATTAATAACTAATAATTAATACCAAATATTTGAATAAAAAGATGATATTTATTCATGAAGACATTGTAAAAATACAAGTGAAATCAAAAATAAATATGAAATGTTTATATTACTAAATTCCAATTCTCAATACAAATATTGATTAATCAAACTCAATAATATTATTATTCAAACATTAATATTGTGTAAATAGAGTACTATTTTGGATAATAAATACAATCATAACACAGTATAATTGCACAAAATTATAATGAGAAAATGATCTATTGAAATATATATATTGAGTTTTCAAAAATAGTAATAGACAATGATACCAGTTTGAGAACTCAAGACACAATCCTTCCCTGAAGGCAAAACTCCAGCAAAGAGATTAAAACCAGAACTGTAATTATATTTCAGATAAGTCTATTTCTTCAATACTCCATCCCCGCTCTACATCGATCTTACTAGCTTATATAACGAGACTAGTAACTCCTTTCAGTTTCTATGTAACATACATGCTAAAAATATCACTTTAATTTCTAATAATCACTATAATAAAGATAGCAGAAATCCTATCCCTATTCAGTTGCATCAAATCTCTTCCAAGAAGGCACCTGGCAGATATGTTTATACTATGAAACAAAACTATCAATTAAATGATTAGCCTGTATTATCTTCTGTTAAGATGAATTGACCTATGACGTAGCCATCTTTAGTATCCAATTCTTCCAGAAGCACCAACGAATGCCAACGATGAGCAAAAATAGCCTATATTCTTTACAGCATGTCAACACCATGTACACCTGTAACAAACGAAACAAAATTCTCATTAAAATCATGATAACCGAAAATAAAATGAAATAATACAAATTATAAGCATGCCTGCAAAATCTACGATTTTGTAGGTGTGCTCATTAAAACATTTCATTACCTGTCAAACTTGAAATTAAAGCAACTAAAAATAGACTAAGTTGTTGCTATCTGTAACTTGATCACTTTCCTGGCTTCTGACAGCTTGGCCCTAAGTTTCAATATTTTTTCTGCATGAACTCTTTCATCTTTTACTAATTTCTCATTAGTTGTTATTATCAGTTTCTTTTCTGCTTTGTATTTGTCTTTTTTGGATTTCATCTGTTGCCATCAGTCAACCCACATAAGCAATTCATTCTTTTTTTTTGTTGTAACTCTGTTTTCATCTTATCACAAGCTTCTTCAATATATTTTAATCGACCAACCTTGTGTTGTTTCGAAAGCTTGATCGACTGCTTCGCTGCTTTCAAAGTCTCTGATAGAGAATCATCATCATTTAATGATGAATCAAATCGAGCTTCATGCTCAGACTGTGCTGGTAATGATGAATAGTCTATCCCAAATCTCTTAGGAGATACCACCACATCGTTGTGACTATTACTATGTTCATGTCCATATTCATTGATTGGGGATTAACGAGGAGGAGATTCATCCTCGTTATTACTATTATCTTCAACAATAATGGGTTCACAACTCCGTTCTATAGTTTTTGGGACTGAAAGACCAATCATACTCCTTGTGAGCCTTCGATTAAGCATCTCTGATTTTCTCACTCTCGATTCAAGAATTTTATTGTCATCTACTATATTTTCCCCTTTTCCTCATGCTTCTGTCTCTGTTCCATAACCTTAGAATACAAATTACCTATTGACTTAACAGAGTGCGTCTGAACCACTACTTTACTTCCCTCTCCTACTTCGTTTTCTCTCTTGGACTGTTCAGGAGGGTTTTCAGTATAAAATTTATCATTTTCAACAATTAAACAAAGCTTATCCAACCCCTAATGATCACTTATATGGTCTGTTTCCTCTTTTACTTCTCCTTCACAAGGCTTTCTTCCTTTTGCACGAGTCTTAGGTGAGTAAGTAGGCCAAAATTGGGTTAACCCGAAGTCATTTTCTTTTAAGAATTCATCCCATGTTTTTCCTACTGTAACTAACTGATACTGTACTAACATTTTGATCAGGCCATGATGGAAAAGACTACGGTCTTGATTACCAATGGTACGCTGAACCATGATAGCCATTTTATGCAAACTATGAAGTAAAAATTAGGGTATATTTAACCTTAAACCCTTAAGAGCCATTAAAATTCTCAAATGGTATAATTGAACATTCGAATACCGACCATCACAAGAAATGTACCTGGAGATGACCTCAAAAGGAGCACGCCATTGATTCCTCAAATATTTCATAGGAAAAGTGAATTTAAGGTGTGCATTTCTTTTGACAATGGGAGAAGGAACTGCTTGAACTTATTCTTATCAATTCATGACCCTTTGAACCAGTGTTCACCAATTCGAGGCATCTTCGTAGCTTTCGCAATGAATTCTTCATCTATGACTAATTGCAAATTACCTATCTGAGCAATATTTCGATCAAAAGTCAATGCAAATTCTCTAGTAACTTCTTCGTTGTGTCCACTGAATCCCGAAAAGAAGAGTTTCCAATTCATTTTCTCAAATAGGGCAATATCTTTAGGGTTGGCTTCTAACATTTATGGACCAGAAAGCTCAAAACGACTCAAGGGAGCCATCTGTTCAATTATCGGTTCTTTCTGTGACAGAGGATTGAAAGGGGTTGTAAAGAATGAAGGAATAGGTATACGTGAATACTCAGACATGTTATGGACCTTCATGCGATTATGGAGGAGCTAGTGAGTATCCCTAGACTGGTTCCTACGCGTGAGAACTTCACCATCAGACTACCGCCAGTATTCACCAAATAATTTGATGTGATCTGAAATCATTATGTGATATTCAAAATCAAATAAATTCATGGATGTAAACGACTGTCAGATAGGATGGGGTTAATTTGAACACATCTGACTAGGAATATCATCACATATTAAAATCCTTTTGAACAGATGTCCTCAAACCAACAATTCATAATTCATACCATAAACACAACTGTCAACATTAACAAGCAAGGATTATATGTGGAAGACGATTGTGTTATTCAACCAGATGATGTGAAGTTGTCATTACAAACAATGATGTCTTCTATGGTTTCGTAATCCCAACCAAGTAACAAGTTCATCATTGGATAATAATTAAAATGCTCAAAACCATATTTACGCATGTAATCGATTTCAAGGATAAAATAATATAGTTTTGAATGAACTCATAGGATCCAAATCATCATATGACCCTTTTGCAAAGTATGATCGGATGGAAAACTTATAAAAGACTAAAAACTAAATGAAAATTCAATTATTATGATTATATCACAATGGATATTTCAAAATGATATATAAAAATAAACTTTAGCTATTTTGGGAAACATATATACACTTTCCACAATTTGAACAATGACATGGTATTAAAAGATCAAGTTTAATGTAAAAATATATTACTAGTGTTAACATAAAATATTTCAATTAATTAATCAACCCTAATCATAAAAATTATAAATACATTGTCAAAAGAAATCAATAAAACCAAATTTGTAACATGTTCAAAATGTATTTTCATTTTAATCCAAAGAACTATTTAGCAGACTATACTTTAAATCTCATGAATCAACAGATAATCAAATAAATTGATAATAATAAAAATTGATTATATATAAAATTACAAGATTAACAGCTGCTAATTTATTAAATTTATGAAAGTGTTTCATAAATTTCAAATATGACTCTTAATTTTTCTGAAATTGAGAGTACCTTCAGAATCAAAGATTCTGAAGGCACTCTTATATAATTTTTATAATAAATCATAGAAGAGAACTGATCATTTTTATTCAGCATAGTAGAAAAATTGAGAGGGTTGTTTCCTGCCAACATATGGCGACGACTTGGGCAAACTAGTTATCTCTGCTCATACAATTTTCAAATGATAGTATAAATGAAATCTTAAAACCTATTCAAAACAATCAAAAATTCCCAGTCTAAGTAAAAACCATTATTCTGATTTATATTCGCAAGTATAATTCAGAAATATCCCATCTCTTTAAATAAAAGTTTTGTTAAAGATAAACTTAGTAATATCCTAATCAAAACAAAGTACTTTATAGTAAAGATAATCTGCACCATTAGTATAAGGTATAGGAATCTACTTCTTTGAAAAATTTCTAGAATCTTTTCCATGAATATAATAATGCTCCCTTTTTTTGTTTTATATTAAATCAAAACAATTATTTGAACTGAAGACTACTATCTAGGAATGATAACCCGATGTGATAGTATCATTCACGAGAACTGCTTAGAATAAGCAAGTCGGCTCGTGACGAGACCTCTTGTCTCTTGATCTTTTAACCAAGAGCCATCACCCTGATGATTCAGAAATGAAGTTATACTAGACAAGACTGATGATCATGATTAGGCTGGCTCGTGATGAGACCTCCTATTCTTCAATCAAAGTTATCTTTCACTTTATTGAGTTTGAAATTTTACATTTTATAAAATAAGAGATCATTACCTAGCATTGTGACCAAATGGTAATGTCAGTCACTAATATCACCAGAAAATGAATCAGCTAGCTCGTGATGAGACCCCCTATCTCTTGACCTTACGACCAAGACCCATTATTAGTTTCCTAATAATGTCATGCCAATGATATTTATGATCATGATCGGATCGGCTTATTACTAAGACCTTCCGTCTCTCATTTTAATTTTTAGAATTTTATTGAATGGAACAGATCCAAAAAGTTTTCAGATTGTAAATAACTTTAAAATAAATGACTGATGGTAGAGATCCATAAAGATTTTTCAAAGTACAAGTTTTGAAAAAGATATTAATCAGCCATCCCAACTATCAAAAGAAAATAGGAGAATAAGGGATAATCTGAATAACATTTACAAATATTTACAAATAATGATAGGTTCTTTATAGACTTAAGAAACTTTGATAATTCTGAACCAATTTTTAAAAGACTTAGTCTAATACCATAATTTTAAACTAATGAGCAAACTGAGTTTAAACCACAAGACTTATTTATTTACACTTGTCCTATGAACAACATATGTACATTAGTGACTGATCATTTTTAAACATATATACAGAGATTCGATAATCAAATGATCGATATATTAATACTTAATTAAGAAAATCAAAAGTTAGTTTCAAGAGTAGAATGATATTTGAAAGTACATAAGAATCATGAATTTATCATAATTCTATTAGATAAAAGACTCTACAAAATATTGACAGTTTTATGATAAAATATATACAGGAAAATTTTAAATGAAATTATTTACAGACAGAAAACAAGCTCATATACATAATTATATACAATTTTAGGGTCTAAAAAATCCGCAAAATATTTTTTTAAGATCAGTCCATTTACCGGAAATGTTTCGAACTGACCTTCTAGGGTTTGCAAACGAAAAGTACTTGGACCTATCTTTACAGCAATAACAAAGGGGCCTAACCACAGTTTTTGAAATTTAGTATGATCTCCTTTCTCTTCATGAACTTTGTCCCATTTTAACACCAAGTCCCCCACCTGAAATTCTTGGTTTGAACTTGAGGATTGATCAAACCAGGACTTAACAATTTGTTGATGTTTTGTAAAATGTTGTTTCGACCTATCTCTTTCCTCCTCAAGTTTTAATAAAGTGTTAATCATTTTCTCCATTGTTGGACTATCTTCATCTTGAACAGACTGGGCTAACTGTAATGAGGGTAAAAATAAATTTGGTGGTAAAATAGCCTCAGTTCCATAAACCAGAAAGAAAGGTGAGTTACCTATTGCAGCTTTAGGAGTTCCTATGTCTTCCCAAAGGGCATTAAACAATTCTGTATGCCAATCATGATGGTGAGCTGAAATAGTTCTTTTGAGAATTTTCAACAAATTTTTGTTTGTTGATTCAGCTAAACCATTTCCATGAGGATGATAGTTAGCTGAATACCTGACCCTAATACCTTTCTCTAAAGAAAATTAAGTTAACTCAATTGATGAAAAATATGAGGCATTATCAAAAACAAGGGAATCTGGAACACCAAATCTTGTTATGATAAAATATTCTAAAAATAAGATAACCTGATTGGTGTTTACAACCCTTAAAAGTGCAGCCTCTGCCCATTGGGTAAAATAATCAGTTGCAGTTATAATGTATTTGTGTTGCAGAGAAGAGGGAGGGTTTGTTGGTCCTAATATATCAATACCCCATTGCTGAAAAGGCCTTTCCATTGAAACATGTTGTAAAGGAAAAGCAGGCTTCTTAACCCTACCTGCAGCAAGTTGACATTCTTGGCATTTCCTGATAAAATCATAAGAATCTCGAAATAATGGCAGGCCAATAATAGCCAACCCTAAGAATCTTATGTGCGGTAGTTTCTCCACCAAAATGACCACCTGCTGGTCCAAAATGTAATTCTTTCAAAATCATTTATGTTTCATATTTATCTAGGCATCTAAGTAAAACACTATCTGAGTTTCTCCAAAAAAGAATGTTATGAATTAATAAATAAGGAGCATATTTCAGTCTAAGTTCTCTCCTTTTCCTTGGTTCAAGGTAATTAGGAGCCGTTCCTGTTTCCAGAAGTGTTCTTAAATCTGTGTACCAAGAATCCTGTGGTGGAGGATAAAAGTAAATCTCCCTAGTAAGTAAAACTTCATCAATGACAACTTCGGAATTGTTATTAGGTAGATGAGCTGCTTTAATAGCAAGTTTACATAATCCTTGACCCTTGACTACCATTGAAGGTTTAATCTCCAAGTCATACTCTTGAAGAGCTGTCATCCATGGTGCCCTTTTTTCACCTAAATATTTTTACACTGGCAAATTTCTGACTGAAGGATAAGGAACTATCACTTTCGTTCCAGATTTTAATAAATAAGGATGAAAGTGCTTGACAGCTTTGAAAACAGCAAAAGCTTTCTTATCAACCTCGTCATAATTAAGTTCAACACCTTTAAAATTTGAGCTCATAAAAGAAATTGGCACTTCATTATTTTGCTAATTTAGCTGAGTTAAAACAGTTGCATATGATATGTTAGAAGCGAAAGTATACAATATGAAATCTTTGTTAAAATCTGGGCTCAAAAGACTAGGAGCTTCTGAAATGGCTTCTAAAATTCTCTGAAACGATTCTTTTTCAGTTTGTCCCCAATTAAATATAACATCCTTTTTAATCATTTTTTGTAAAGGACGGATGATTTCAGAAAAACTGGGGATAAATCTTTTGACAAAGTTTATTTTACCAAGAAAGGATTGCATTACTTTTTTGCTAGAAGGGTAAGTTATTTTTGAGATAGCTTGGGTTCGTTCAGGATCAATCATGATCTCGTGTTTTGAAACCACACATCCTAATAAAATACCTTCTGAAACATCAAATATTGTTTTCTTTGGATTTAAGGATACTCCAAATTTCCTACAATGTTCAAATACCTTTCTAAGATGATTAATGTGATCATGTCGACATTTAGAATATATAGTAACGTCATCTAAATAGACAACTACTGAATGATTAATTAAGCCTCTAAAAGCAATATCGATTTCTCTTTGAAAAGTTTCCCCAGCATTGATTAACCCGAAGGGCATCTTTCTATAAGCGTATGTTCCCCATGGAGTTCTAAAAGCTGTTTTCAGTTGATCATTTGGGGAAACCAATATTTGGTTGTATCCTGAGAAACCATCAAGAAGTGATAGTATCTCAAACCCATAAATTTTTTGAAGGATTTGTTCCATGGGAGGAACTGGGTAATTATCTTTTTCAGAAGTCTTATTAAGATTTCTAAAATCAACGCATACTCTGATATCATCATTTTTCTTCCTAACTGGAACTAAGTTGGCTACCCACTGAGTATTCCGAATAGGAAAAATAATCCTAGCAGCTAACAATTTATTTAGTTCCTTCTTAATTGTTGGTTCTAATGACGGATGATATCTCTTGAGTTTCTGTTCAAAAGGTTTTGACTCTTGTTTTATTGGAATAATGTGTTACATGACTTGTGGATTGAATGTTTTCAAATCGTCATATGTCCATGAAAAGACATCCTTAAATTATTTAAATAATTTTATGAATGCTGATTTCTCTGTAGNTCCGTTCCTAAATTTATGGTTTCATATTTCATTTGTGAGCTATTGGTTTTACAATTAGGAACATACCTAAATTTATCTTGAAGATCAAAAAACTTTTCTAATCTCAAAACTGAATTAGAAATTGGTTTTACCTTTTTGAAAGCTTTTTCAACTGAACAAAAATCATTTATTACCGAAAAATCCTGCAGATTTTCGTCATGTGTAACTTCATCAATGGCTGAATCTTTAAAAAAATCATCATTTGTTAGGAAATTCAACACCTGCACATCATTATAAAAAACACACCAGTTAAAGATATTATCTGGAATAGAAGGCCTAAAAATCAATTCAACTGAAAAGAAATTAGGTGTAAAATTCTCTGATGGAATCAGTTTTGATGCTACATTTGCTAATAAATCCGCCTCTTGGTTCTGGAACCTTCGAACTGACATTATGTTAAATGCATCAAAATGTGAAATGATATTCCATACCTCTCATTAATAATTCTGTAAATGTTCAGAAATGCAGTGAATCGAATTACAGACCTGTATGACGATGATTTCAGAATCACCACATGCAATTAACACTTTGATATCCAAATCGATCGCTTTTTTCAAACCCTTTATTAAAGATTCATATTCCACAGTATTGTTTGTACAATTAAATTCCATACTACAAGTTATACATGTTTTATTTCCTTTAGGGTCAATTAACAGGAAACCAGCTTGTGCTCCTTCTTTAGATTTTGACCCATCAAAATATAAAGTCCAAGTAGAACTATTAACAACTACTTTACTTTCAATAATATTTACAATATTATGACTATCTACATCATTTGAAATCTCCTTAAATGAATAATCATGGGAAATGGTTGTAACATTAAGAATTTCTAATTGTTGTTTATTATCAGAGAAAATAGAATTTTCAGATTTAAAATTACCAAACCCAAGTTCATACATATAGTTCCCCATAATGGAATCTGTAAATAGAACTGGTTCACTAGGATCATGTAATTCTGTTACAGTATGTTTCATATATCTTTCTCTGTTTATCTTAACTTGATTTGACTTTCCATTCTTAGGTTACCATAAAGTTGACTAGTTTGTAGCAAAGAATCCATTCAATTATTGAGACCAATCTCTACTAAAAAACAGTCCATACGCATCAGGAATGTCTGCAACCACAATGTCTATAATTTGAAAAGCTGAATGGTTACAAACAATCCTGACTAGAACATCTTTCATCTCTCCCGCAACCCTCACATTTGTTCTATCTAATTGAGTAATTTGTGAATTTGATGGAACATACTTTCCATTCAACCTTTTGCATACAAACAAAGGCATTACATTGGAAGATGCCTTGGAATCAACCATGTAATTATGAACATTCCTATTAAAAATCTTGAAGGTAAGAAGGAATGGAGGAGTTGTTTATTTTGAATTCTTCCCTATTAGTGAAGCTTTATCAGCTGCTGACTTTCCTTTATCAGTTGATATTAAATCATTATTAGAATTGTTAGCAGCTACACTTTGTTTAGCATTAGGAATTATTGAACTCGTGGCAGGATTTATTATAGGACTATTAGGCATTGGGTAAATTTGAAGACGATCATACATACTAATGTTTGCACGTGTCTTCTTTAAATCTTCAATTATGTCATATTGTAAATCCAAATTTGGATCATTTTGAATAGGCTGAGCAATCCTCGCAGATTGAGTCTGTTTATTGGGTTGTGAATTATTGTTATCGTTACTCAGAATAGAACTTGATGATGCACCAGGCGTATTTGCAAATGGTATACTACGAGTATTATAGGCATGTTGTCCTGAAGGAGGACTTTTACCTTCACAATATTTTACAAGACTGTCCTAGAAATGACCATTAACTTGTTGAGGTTCTTCCAATTCATCTTCATTTTTAGATTCCTCTTCCTCTTCATTTTCAACAGTTTCTTGATTTGAGGGAGTTTCGAATAAATATAAGATAACTCGAATAGTATTAAAAGTTTCTTCATTTACTGCTATATCAGGCGGTGTACTTGTTTTATTATTAGTGTTAGGATTATGTCTAAACTTATTTCTAAAATATCCTCTGGAAGAGGAAGTTTTAGATTTTTTTTTTAATCCTACAACTTCATTGGTTAATGCCCGAATAGCATTTTTTAGTTGTTCTATATCAAATGCATTATCCTTTTATGAATTAGGTCTTTCAATATTCCTACGAGGAAAAGTATTAGCTTTTCCACTTCTATCTGGTTCAGAGGACATAGAATCCTTTTCAACTTTAATGGCTTCCTCAAAGGTTTCAACAAGAGTTGTTTTACCATCTCTCTTAACAAACATCCCAGGATATTTTGGTAAAGCTAAAGTATAATTTTCTATAATTATATCCTTAGGTGGTTGAGAAGCAACAGGAATTTTATTTTTTAGTGTAAGAAATCTGTGATTAAAATTTTTAATTCTTTCTTTAGGTTCCATTTTAATCCGAGATAACTCAAGGGATTAAAGAGCAGGTGTTTTATCATCCCCAAATTTATCTAAGAAAGCTTTATTGAATTCATCCCAATTTGTAATTGATCCTTGGACTAACGAAAAGTACCAAGTAGATGCTTTCCCTTCAAAAGTTAAAGGGAACAACTGACAAACCACGTCTTCATGCCGAATGTTCATTGTTTGAACAGCTAACATGAATTTATCTACATGCACCTCTGCAGTCTCTTTTTTATCTGGATTAAACTTCAGAAGAAGTTTATCTGAATGTTTGGGTAGTGGATGTTTTACACTAGGCATAGCTACATCAATTGTTCTCAACCAAGGAAGTTATGGATTGGGTGGAGGGTTAGGTGGAGGATTACCTCCTCGTCCGATAGGCATATTTCCAGCCATAGGACTTCCTTCAGAATATAAAGAACTCCCTGAATTATATGATCTTGGACTATCAGATGGTGATTATGGAGGAGAAGGTGGTTGATCAAAACCGCCTACAGAAGTCAATCTTCTAGCAGTATTTGTCCTTGTAGTTTCTCTATGATGACTTCTAACTTGATAACTTGGAGTGCTATCGGCTTCTACTGAATCTCGAGTAACTATATTCAATTCAGGATGATGTCTTTGTTGTCTAGGGAGACCATAGTCTATTGGAGTTAAACCAAGTTGATGAGCATATGCTCTTGTAAGAATATGACGTGATTCTTCTAAAGTTTGGGTACTCTGTTCAGGAGTGAATGGGGATGTGATATGGTCATGCTCAAGGATGCTCCTAACGGTTTCTATGAACGGTGATCTACTAGCTTCAAATTGTAATGGAGGTTGTTGACTGGTTGAAGTTTTATCACTAGTTCTACCTACCATTAATCATTAACATGCCCTCCTTCTAGCGCCATTTGTTGGCTGGAATTTCTGACTTGGCCAACTTAAGGAGATTATTCCCACACAAGTCACTTGAATGAGCTGAATGAAGTTTTTCTGGTGAAATAATTTGATGAAGAAATCATGAACTCCATGATCATGCGCTAAAGTGTGGAATCTGCAAGAAGCAAGAGGAGAGACTCCTTATATCTCACCATCTGATGAAGTAGGGGAAGTATCTGAATGATTCTTTTTACTAACAAAATATAGTCTCCAAAACACAATATGAAATGGAAAAGAGATATGTGCATAATCCTTCCCAAAGAGTACAAAATTTAAGACAATCACAATCAGTTCCTTGTATAGCTGTAAAATTGTGATGTGGATCACAGATCATTCTTCTATTCTGATGTAGCACCTTCCCAGATCTTATATGAGGATGAAAATAATATGATATATCATAAATATTATCATATGGAACAAAAAATACAAAGGCTTCAATGTCTCCATGAGGATATGGGGCTAGACTAGGAAAAGTATGAGCAACTAGGGAAAACTGATGAGAACAAAAATATGAACGGACTTGAGATATGAACCATAGAAGTTCAGAATAGATCCAAACATGTGTAATATTATTCCAATGATGAGTAATGGCATGGATAACCAACCAATGACATATAATAAAGACTTCAAACCTTGTAATATAAGTAACACTGCATAAGAGACCAATGAGGAATCAACTAGTGAACTTGGGATTTGTATAGTATTAGGAGTATTCAGAGGTATGGATGGCGGTATGAATGGTGTCATGACATGTATATCAGCCTAAAAACATTCTTCTAAATTATAATTATGGAGTGAGGAGGAGATGCTTAAAGAGAAGTCAGTATCTAGTGAAAAATCAAAATCATTGAGAGATGAATCTGGGAGAGTAATAGGTGGATTATAAAAGAAAGTTTCTGATATTTCTAATTTTGATATATCGTAAAGTGAATCTATATTAGATACATGAGGAAAGGATTTAATTCTAGAACTCGACAAATATGTGATATTATCTTGAGACTGCGCACTATGAAAATGTTCTGAGGATTCAACATGCTTCTCTAACTCATATGGAACTTGAATGTTATGCTTATAAAGAAGATAAGACATGCTGTCCATGTTCTTATTGAAACATTTATTCTCGGGATAAAATCCTTTTCTACAATAAGAACACTTTTATGTACTTCCTTTCTTCTTGAATTTTTTTAATGAATATTCATCAGTAGGCTTCAAACCCTCATCTTCAATTTCTGACTTGGGATTTATTCTCTTTCACAATTTGCTTCTCTTTTTGTTATCTTTTTAACATTAAGATAGCATTAGTAGGATCTTTAACTGAGAGAATAACAAGTACAACAATCAAACACAAGAGACAATGAACACAATGTTTTTCCTCGGGGAAACCATAAATGGAGAAAACCCTGCAACTTCCTCAGAGATAGAATCAACACCAAAATGGTAAAAGCCCAAAATAGTAAGTGATCTCCCGACAACAGTAAACTTCTTCTTATATAGCCCCAGTGTCTTCTCCTTCCTCAACTATGCACTACACTTGAGTGTGTTTGTGATGTGTACTAAATAGAGAGTCCAACTCTCCATTTATACTAATCCCGACATGACTAAAACCCTACTAGGGCGAACCTCTACTAGGAGAGTCTAATAACCCTAGTGCCCTGGAAGTGCGGGGACTTTAACCATTAGACAATCGGAGGGTTACCCACAATTACTTGACATGACTTGTTTACATTATTGATCCTCCTGATCAGAACATCGGGGCTTGACAACATGAATCAATTACATTATAGATACATCCCAGAATAAACATCGGGTTACAATACATAAGATACATAGATGAATACATTCTGAAGTTACAAATACATCAACACTCCCTCTTAACTAGGAAGGTATTCTTTCGACACAATTTTTAGCACTAGTCTTCTTCTCTCGTCATTTGCATCTTCAAGTCTTCTTAGTCTTTAAGTCATCTTCATCTTCAAGTCATCTTCATATTCGGATCTAGATCATCACTGGATTTGGATCATCACTACTGGATCATCATCACTGGATCTGGATCATCACTCGATCTGGATCATCACAGGTGCTATCTCATGATTCTTCTCGTCACAGGAAGTTCTATAGAGCCAAGCCTTTTTCATGCTGGTTGTAGGCCTAGCCTCCATGTAGGTCTTCTTTAGCACTTATATCTGACCTACTCGTCAGAAAGGCACAACACTCACATCCATCCAGGTGGGAACACATCCTACCACAATGACGGAGGGTCTCTGCACTTCCATCCAGGCTGGAACACATCCTACCACAATGATGGAAGATCTCTGCACTTCCATCTAGGATGGAACACATCCTACCACAATGATGAAAGGGCTCTGCATTTACATTTATCCAAGTTGGAACACATCCTACCACAATGATGAAAAGGATTTGCACTTACATTCATCCAGGCTAGAACACATCCTACCACAATGATGAAAGGGCCCTGCACTTACATTCATCCAGGCTGGAACACATCCTACCATAATGATGAAAGGGTCCTGCACTTACATTCATCCAGGCTGGAACACATCCTACCACAATGATGAAAGGGCTCTGCATTTACATCCATCCAGGCTGGAACACATCCTACCACAATGATGGAAGGGATTGCACTCATATCTTATTTTGTAGGAACCAATCCTACAGTCATATCAGAATGGCCCCCAATCCTCGACTGAGCTACTTGGTAATTGACCAGGTGCCTCCATTCTCCTAAAGAGTGGCAGTTTCCCTTACATCTGACCTGCTCGTTGGAATGGCCAACACTCACATCTGACATGGGAGGAACCTAATCCTTTAGCCATGACAGAATGGTTCAGCCCTTACATCTGATCAAGTGGGAACACATCCCTCTATCACATCGGAATGGCTTCTCAGTCTTAGACTGAGTTTTCCTGGTAACTAACCAGGTACCTCCATTCCTAGAATGGCAGTTGCCCTTACATCTGTCCTGCTCAACAGAATGGCCAGCACTCATATCTGACATGGAAGGAACCAATCCTCTCACCATAACAAAATGGCTATGGGTCTCATCACTTTCTCTTGGAGGAAACCTCGATCTAGAGAACACCAAGCTTCTCCCTGAAGTACTCGAACTTCAGTCTAGCCAATGGCTTCATCAATACATCAGCTATCTGTTCCTCCATCGCAACATACTACAGCTTCACTGCTCCCCTCTGCACCATATCCCTGATATAGTGATACTTGATCTCGATATGCTTTGACTTGTCATGGAACACTGGATTCTCTGACGACTTCACGCAACTCTGGTTGTCACAATGTATACAAGTAGCATCCAACTGGAGATCAAATAAATCAGATAGTATCTTTCTCAGCCATACTGCCTCACAACTAGCTGAACAAGCTATGACATACTCTGCTTCAGCTGTACTCAGTGCCACATAGGATTGCTTCCTCCTAAACCAGGAGATCACACTTGATCCCATACTGAAGCAAAACCCTGAAGTGCTCTTCCTATCGATGGCACTGCCTGCCCAATCCAAATCAACATAACCTTCCAAGTTAATCTTCTAATTCGCATCGTACTTGAGCCCATAATCAACTATACCTTTCAGGTACCTCAGAATATGCTTTGCAGCAATCAAGTGAACATGTCTCGGATCTGTCAGGAACTGGCTCAAGGTGTTCACAACAAAGCAAATATCTGGTCTCATGTTCGTCAGGTACATCAAGGACCCAATCATCTAACGATACATCGTAGCATCAACCGACTCTAATGAAGCATTGTTCAATAACTTCAGGTTCGATGCCATAGGTGTGACCATAGCCTTGTAGTCCATCATCCCAAACCTCTTCAGGATCTCTACTGCATACTTCCCTTGTCCAAGGAAGATTCCATCCGCGCTCTGCCACACCTCCATACCTAGAAAATAATGCATCATCCCCAAGTCCTTCATTTTGAACTTGGCAGCAGGCTTTCTCTTCATATCAGCAATCAACCCATCCATACCTATCACAAATAGATCATCCACATATAGTAGAAACATCACTAGGTTGCCATCTTCAACCTTGTAGTAAAGGTTGGAATCTGCTTTACTCTTGGTAAAGCCCAAACTGGATAGAAAGCTGTCAATTCTGTAGTACAAAGTCCTGGGTGCCTATTTCAAATCGTATAGCGCTCTCTTCAATCTGGACACATGAGACTCCCTGTCATGAGTCTCAAAGTCGAGTGGCTGCTCTAGATACACTTCCTCTTCCACTACACCATTCAAGAAAGTAGTCTTGACATCCATCTGGTGTATCTTCCATTTCATCACTGCAGCCAGAGCAAGTACCGATCTGATGGAAGTGTATCTGGCTACAGGTGCAAAGGTTTCTTCGAAATCTATTCCTTCTTTCTGAGAGAAACCACGAACCACAAATCTCTCCTTATATTTTTCAATGCTACCATCTGCAGCATGTTTGATCTTGTAGATCCATTTGGAAGTTACAACTGACTTCCCTTTTGGTCTTGGAACAACATCCCAAACATCATTCTTCCTGATCGATTGATACTCTTCGATCATAGCATCCTTCCATTCTTTTTTTCTGCTGCTTCTTCATAACTGGAAGGTTCTTTATCAATGAAATCACATAGTAAAGCTACATACCCAGAGTAGGATCTAGTCCTCTTTCTTTCTTTGTTATTCTCTTCTAGAGCCCCATATCTTTCTGCACCTTGGATAATTTCACGTACCCAAGCAGGTTTCCTCTTATGAGGATGTTTCTTCAGAGGTGGATCTACAGGTCTTTGTGGTTCTTCAAAATATCAATCTTCTTCTTGAGTTTCCTCATTCATGGTTGTATCATGAATTCTGGGTGCTTCTGCTTCTTCAGGTTCTTCAGTAGGTCTTGTTCTGGATTTGTTGTAAGCTGTGTCTTTATCAAATGTCACATCCCTGCTGATGTCAATCTTCTTGTATCCTCGGAAATATATTCTGTAAGCCTTCGAGCTTTCAGAGTATCCCACAAATATACCTTTCTTTCTTGAAGGATCTAATTTTGTTCTCTTCTCTTTTGGAATGTGTATGTACACAGGACAACCGAATATTCTGAGATGGCTGACTTTTGGTTTCTTGCTGAAGAAGACCTCTTCAGGAGTCTTATTCTCGAGTATTCTATGTGGAGTACGGTTCTGTACATACACTGTTGTTCTAGCAGCTTCAGCCCAAAGATGCATAGGAAGATCTTGATCATGAAGCATAGCTCTTTCCACTTCCATGATAGTTCTGTTCTTCTGTCCTGCAATCCCATTCTGTTGTGGATTATCAGAAGTGGACAACTCCCTCTTAATCCATGATTCTTTGCATAGCTCTTTGAATTCATTCAAAGTGAATTGTCTGCCATTATCTGATCGAAAAGTCTTGATCTTCTTTTCAGTGTGGTTCTCGATCAAGGCTTTGAATTCCTTGAATTTGTTGAATAATTCGTCTTTGTTCTTCATGAAGTAAACCCATGTCTTCCTAGAAAAATCATCAATAAAAGAAACATAATATAGATATCTTCTTAGTGATCTTGATGACATAGGACCACATACATCGGAGTGGATGATTTCTAGGATTCCTTTGGCTTTGCTTTCGCTGCTAGGAAATGTCTTCTTTGTATTCTTTCCTTTCGCACATCCTTTGCAAACCCCATCATGTTTTGCTTGGAATTTTGAAAGTCCTTCAACAGCTTTGCTTGCAATTGGCAGTGCTTTGTAATGCACATGTGGAAGCCTTCTATGCCAAAGTTCCCTTGGCACTGCTGTGTCATGGAACAATGCTTGTTTTGGATGGCCCTTTAATTTGTACAATCCTCCTTCTTGTTCTCCAATCACCACCGCATCATCGATAGTCTTTCCTCTTGGCCACATGATGACTTGACCATCTATGAATGCAACCCTCATTCCTTTTGCATCTAGTGCAGATATGGAGAGGAGGTTCTTCTTGAGTCCTGGCACAAATTATACTTCCTTCATTGTTAGAGACTTTCCAGAGTCTAGTTTATAGGAGGATTCCCCACTACCTTTTATTGGATATTGGTAGTCATCTCCTAGCTTCACCTTGTGAGGTGATTCATGTTCTGACAGTCTCACAAATGATTCCTTGAATCCAGTCATATGTTTGGAAGCCCCACTGTCTATAAGCCAATTATCACTTCCATGAGTAATGTTACCTGTGAGAGCGGAGATCAAACATATTCATCCTCGCTTGAAGAATCTTCACTTTCATATCTGGTTCTTTTCTTGGATGGTTCATCATCCTCTGTAGCATGAGCATGATGTCCTCTCTTGTTCCCCTTATTCTTATGAGAGTGAACCTTGTTCTTAGGATAGTCTTTTGCAAAGTGTCCTCTTTCATCACATGTATAACATATTAATTTAGATAGGTCCTTTCTACTGTTATCTCTATGATGAGGATTCTTACCTTTGGAGTGATGAGCTCTTCTTCTGCCTTTCTTGGAGTGAACTGTGAGATATTGATATTCACTTCCCATCTTCTCTTCTCAAGCTGCTATCCGATCTTCTTCTTGAGAACATTCTTCCCATAGTCTACTGAATTTGACTAACTTCTTTTTGGCACAGATTCCTTGGATGAATGAATCCCATGACCTAGGAAGGCCATTCAGTGTTGTCATCACAATTTTTGCATTCTCCACTTCTTCATCTACAACTTTTAATTGTTCCTTGATCTGAGAAACCCTTATGAAGTAAGACTGGATGGTCTCTGCATTCTGAATCTTCACATTCTTCATTTGATTCCTCAGAGTCATCTTCTGGTTTATGTTCTTCCCTTCAAACAATTTGGTTAGCGCATCAAACATAGCTTTAGGTGTCTTGAGAGAGGACACCTGTACGATAAGGTGATGCTTGATAGAATCAACAATGATCCTCTTTTGTTGGAGCAGGGTATTGCAGCTATAGAAGAAGCTGCTAGTTTAGCGGAGAGATAAGTTTTGGCGAAAAGAAGATAAGACAGATCTACGACGCCGTAGCACGTTTCCAGCTGCAGAGCAGAGCCGGAAACCATGACTTTTAAGATAGAAAAGTCAAGAAAGGAAACGGTACCTGAGCGACCGAGAAGAGAGAGCTCACCCACTGCATTGAAGGAAGCGGCGGAAGACAGGAGGGCTCAGCGACCCTCATAAAGGAGAAGGAGCAACGAGGCTGAAGCATTGAAGACGAAGGACAGAAAAGCGAAGCGGTGCATAGTACCCATGATCAGTGTCGGGAAGCATGGAAGACTGCAGAGAGCTGTGGTGTGACGAAAAGTGGCTACCTCAAGTATAGATATGGCCGCCTGTCACTAGTTAGGGTTTTGGGTTTCTGTTGGGACAGGCCCACAGTGTTGTAATGGCGAGACCTTTGGGCTGCCTATAAAGGGATATATTTTGTATTGTAAAGGGTTGGACATTAGTGGGTTTGCCCAGTTGTTAGTTGTTTGTAGATTGTTAGACAGTTGTAAAAGTCAAGCTCTAGTTCTGTTATTAGCGGTAGCAATATTACTGTAACCAGTAGCTGGCTTATAGAGTATGCATGTAACGATCCGCAGGGATCGACAGAGAGGGAAGAGTATATTGTAGGAGAGAAATATAGAGAGAAAAGAGATCTAAGAGAGAAGATCTTGAGCTGCATATGCGGTGCAGCAGAACTGTGTTTTACCTTCCCCTGAGCTATAAGAAAAACACAGTTCTGTGGACGTAACTTCCATCCTGGGGGTGAACCACGTTAAAATCAAGTGTTATGTGATTGGATTATTTGCTATGTTTACTTATGCATTTCACAGTCATTTCAGGAATTTTGGTTACAGTTTAATGAATGAATGTGTTAATCAGTTCACAGCAATATAGAAGGATAAACATAAGTTGAAGTCTTTGGCATGTTGTATATGGTTCATTTATGCTGTGCGTGAAACAGTCACTATTGCAGTATCGAATAGCCTTGTATGTTAAGTCTTGCACATCGACACGAGCAACGCTAAGTGCGCTAAACCGTGGAGGTAGGATATCACAGAGAGGTGATACCGCATCGGCAGAGGAGCTACGATGCGCAATACCACAGGTTGAGGACTTCGCGTTGGGCAGGAGCTGCGTGTCGCATGGTGCGCAGCGATGCGATAAGGCTGGAGATATCGTGAGTTAGGGAAAGTACGCGACATAGAGAAGGACCGCACGGCGGTATAAAGGAATATCTCGCGGCTAGAAGAGCTGTGAGACGAGGAGGTCGCGCGACGCGAGCAGAAGATCGCGCGACGCGCAGAGAAAGAGACCCCGCAGCTAGAAGAGTTGCGAGTCGCAAGTAGGATCACCACAGAACCTGGTCCAAGGCACTTGAGTCCTTGGCCAACCCATTAGAGTCACTTCGGGTGAGACTTCAGGCCACTTCGCGGTCTGTCGCCGAAAGGGCCAGTGAGCTAGGGGTGTTGTTGGTTGATTATAGTAAACCCGGGTCTGCCCACCATAGCCAACATCTTTGCCATAACCATCTTCTTCTTATGTAAGGCCTTAGCCTCATCTCCCTTTGGAACTGGAACCTCCTCATGGATGTAGGAGTCTAACTCATTCTCTTCCAGGACCAGGGAGATCCTATACTTCCAGGCTCAGAAGTTATCAGCTCCCTCAAGCTTTTCATCAAGCTTGGTATGATGAGACATCTTAAACTGAGAACCTCAAATGGAAATACAAAATATTTAGATCTTACCAGGTCAATATGTTAGATTTGGATTTGGAGCTGAAATCTTGCAGTACTGGATCAGGAGCAAATTAGGGTTTTGCTTTTCCAAAGATCTGTCCACCCAAATGACTTGAAATTTATCCCTAACTTTGATTCTGGGGAGGAGATCAATCCAGGCCTGGGCTCACTGAAAAATTCCTCTTCTGTGAAAAACCCTAATTTTCGGCAATAGTGTCGGGTCCAAAACTGAAAAACCTCAGAATTGGATTCTGCTTTGACAGAAAGATGCGCCCTAGGGAGGAGAGTTATTCCACCCTACTTTTGTTGAAAATATGTGGAGAGAGATCCACAAAATAGGAAGCCCTAGTTTTCATAGCTACATAGTGTCTTCTTCTCATGTTAGCTCTAATACCATGTTAGTTTTTCAACATTAAGCTAGCATTATTAGGATCTTTAACTAAGAGAATAACAAGTACATCAATCAAACACAAGAGACAATGAACACAGTGTTTTTCCTCAGGGAAACCATAAATGGAGAAAACCCTGCAACTTCCTTAGAGATAGAATCAACACCAAAATGGTAAAAGCCCAAAACAGTAAGTGATCTCCCGACAGCAGTAACCTTCTTCTTATCTAGCCCTGGTGTCTTATCCTTCCTCAACTATGAGCTACACTTGAGTGTGTTTGTGATGTGTACTAAATAGAGAGTCTAGCTCTCTATTTATACTAATCCCGGCATGACTAAAACCCTACTAGGGCTGACCTCTACGATGAGAGTCTAATAACCCTAGTGCCCTAGAACTACGCAGACTTTAACCCTTAGACAATTGGAGGGTTACCCACAATGACTTGACATGACTTGTTTACATTATTGATCCTCCTGATCGGAACATCGGGGCTTGACAACATGACTCAATTACATTATAGATACATCCTGGAATAAACATCGGGTTACAATACATAAGATACATAGATGAATACATTCCAAAGTTACAAATACATCAACACTTTTGATTTGGAATTATTTATTCCTTGAACCATGAGAGCATGATCATTTCCCTTGGAATATCTAAGAGCACCCATATGGATCCATTTATCTTGCTCCTTTGTCAGTGAATCAAAGAATGTACTCAAAGAAGGCATTTTCCAATAATAAATAACAATCCTAGTAGCATGAAAAGTAGACATAAAAAATGAGTATTCAAGACCCAATTTTCATACAATGGAAAGGATTAATTGATCACATTTCTTCTCAATCCCATAATTCTTGAGCATTAGAACAAGTGATTTGAATTTGGTGAAGAACCCCTCAATAGAATCGAAACTGCTTGGACTCATTGAGAATTACTCAATATCCAATGGATGCGCTCTTAACTCATCTTGAACTCCAAAGAGAGACTCAAGTTTGGTCCATAATTGGTTTGTAATGGTCAAACCATATAGAGGAAATATTAGATAAGGGGAAATGCAGAGGAAAAGCAATCTATGGGCTTCATTGAACCTATTAAGCCACTTAGCTTTCTTAACAACATAGTTTGATTAATTTTATAAAGCCATAGAAACTCTATAGAGTCCCTTAATGTGCAATAGAATGCCAATTTTGGATTTCCAATCATCATAGTTGAAGAGAGTCAGGATCATAACTGAAGAAGAATCCATACTGATATGTTGATGCGCTTAATAAGATAATCTCTGGAACATGCACAACTGAAACACTTGTTAACATGCCCTTCTTCAGAGAGGGATAGGAGAGTGTGTCGTGCCCACTATATGCCAGTTAATTAAAACTTAACATACAAGGTGCTAAACATAAATTATTAACCCGAGGAAGTCTTTTATTTCAAAGCTATCATGCAAGATATATGCGAGTACAATTTCTACCTGACATTGTTATCTATTGGTATGCAATTGAAACTATTTGTAAACTATGTCACAATTTCTTGAAAGTAAAACAATACTCAAACCTATTCATAAATCAAACTGTAAATCGAACACACTTTAAACAAGATCTATTCCTATGAAACAAGATCTGATTGCATAAATCTAAAATAAGTATTGTGTTAGCCAACGATCTATCAAAACGAATTAACAGAAGAACACTATGATAAATCAAATGAATAAAAAACATGAGCTAAATAATAAAACAACTATGATAAATCTAATGCATGAAATCATGAATTAACAAATAACAGATCTACAAAATAAAACACTTACAATCAACACTACCAGCATCTGCTCAGGGAAGAGGGCCCTTCCTCCACTGAGCAGAGCTGGATCTCCATAATAAACGTCTACAACTCCAGAATTAGGAAATTGCCAGCATGTATTATCATAATGGAAGGATTACAATAGGTCTGGATCAAATCCTACATCATAACATTGTGTTCTCTCCTATCCTGCCTAATCCCCTATCCAATGATATTGATTACATATTTATACATAAAATGATCTCATGGAAATGAAGAACTAAACCCCCAACTTGTGATCTGTCACAGCTGAAACATGGTCGTAACTGCTGGCAACTTTGGAACAGGTCGCAACACCAAATCTGGAAAATACCCTTTTGAAGAACCACCTGCATATCACAACCCATAGCTTTGTTTGGCGATTTCCTCTCAAGTCAGGTAAATGAGGATGTTACGCATAAAACCCATGTCTCGGATTTTTGAGATTCATTTCCATCTGTCTAAAAATCAAGACGCGAATCAATGTGTTTTTATGTGGCATGCATTTTCGGTTAAGGCTGTAACAGCTGGCTATGAGCGTCCTGTATGTGACAAATCACTCCATAAACCATCATTAGTAAAATTATGCATAATAGTCTTCAATTCATCAAAGATAAAGGAAAATAATCATTATTAACCACTTAAAACATCAATAGAAGTAGCATGTTGTTTTACGCACATCTACAACAAATGGATGGAAAATGGAATGATAAATGGGCAATAATGGTAAGAAAATGGATGAAAGATATGTCGATAAGTGATGAAAAATGGACAATTCCAGGGTCCAACATCTCCCCCAAACTGAACTTGTTGCATGTCCTCATGCAACCCAATAGCTGTGTAGCATCCAAATAGAAAAACTCATTCACTCGTTCCTTCATTTTACCATTCGCACAGCTGCAGCTAGAAGAAATGGAGAGTTTAACACAAATTGGCAGAGTCACTTAGCGGAGGATTTAGCAGAAAATTTGGCGAATTCGCAGCTCTTTAGTAGAAATTTGGCAGAACCACAGCTTATTTTAGCAGAGAATTTGGCGAAGGTTTTAGCGAATATTTTGGCGGAATAGTGCTAAATTTAGCGGTGAATTTGGCGGAGTCATAGTTTATTTTAGCAGATAATTTGGCGAAGGTTTTAGCGATGATTTTGGCGGAACAACGTTAAATTTAGCGGCGAATTTGGCATAGTCACAACTTATTTTAGCAAAGAAGTTGGCGAAGGTTTTAGTGACGATTTTGGCGGAACAACGCTAAATTTAGCGGCGAATTTGCCAAACTCGCAGCTGCCGAAAAACGGACTCGCAGCTGACGAAAAACGGACTCGCAGCTCGCAGCTGACGGAATGGGAAACGGGAAATGACTCACAGCTGATGGAATGGGAAACAGACTCGCAGCTAACGAAACGGAAAACGGGAAACGACTCGTAGCTAACGGAACGGGAAACGGACTCGCAGCTAACGGAATGGGAAACGACAATATTTTACAGTGTTGTTGCCTTTTGAACGGGAAATTTCTAAAGCCATTTTCTCCCAAACGATGAACTGGGTTGGACTGAAAATTTTCAAGGAAGTATCTACCACTCTAATGCATCTCCACTCCAAAAATTAGACAAACCCATATCACGGATTTTGAGAAAAATGTAAATTGGATGTAGATGATTATGGCCATTTTATCGAAAACCGTGCACTGGATTGAGCTGAAACTTGCCACATTTGTTCATCTTGGTAGTATGCACTTCTTGTCCAAAAATCATGAGAATATAATTTACCAATTGAAAGATATTCCCATTTCAATTTCTACACTTTTGAACATGAATAAAAATGTGTTATAGTTGAACTTCCTAAACCAATATTTCAAAACATACAAACTGGGTTGGGCTGAAATTTTTTAGGTAAGTAAATATTATTATAGTGCATCTCGTCACCAAAAATTAGACAAACCCACATCACGGATTTCGAGAAAAATGAGAATTGGCTGTAGGTTATGATGGTTATTTTCTCGAAAACCGTGCACTGGATTGAGCTAAAACTTGCCACGGTTGTTCATCATGTTGTTATGCATTCCATGTACAAATTTCACGAGGATACAATTATTGGTTTGTGAGATATCCTTAAATCAAATTCTGCATTTTTGCCAGCTGTGAATGAATAAAAATCAGTATGCACAAATAATGTCAAAAACCACTCCCCCAAACTAAATATGTTGCATGTCTTCATGAAAAAGAAGAGTTGTCATCTTAGTTGGAAAGTAGCCATCTCCCCCAAACTTAACATATGTAGCATGTACTCATGCTTTGATGAGACTCTTCAAGGCAGAAAACAAGTTTTGATCTTCATTTTTGCCTTGGATATGCCTTCACCTTCTGAGATGCAGCAATGAAATGAGCTAGAAATAGATGGCTGGTCATGAAACCATGGGCTGAGCATTGCTTAACACTAAAAATTGATGCTTTTGTTATGTGAATAGAAACCCTGTAATCATGAAATCTCATGTCCCCCAAAAAAACTTGGTTTGCTGCCATGGAAATATAAGCATGTTTTCCTAAATCTGTCTTTCATTATTATGAGAATATTTTCATAGTGACAACAACATCTCTCTTCCATTATGAACCACAACATCAAATATGCAAGGACCATGATAACAATTGTAAGCCAATGTGGGCATCACTGAACAATGAAACTCATACCTTTGAATGTATTCTCTGTTATATGGCAGCATAGAATCCTACCACTGTAAGTTCTCGAGAAGCAGCAACAATGCCTTGTGTTCTTACAGCTGGTTCTTGTGTGACAGCAGTAGATCATTTTTTCAATGGTTTTCTAAGCTTCTTGAGATAATTAAAGAATTCAGAAAACTCCCCAATCATTTTTGCTTGTACTTCAAGAGAACATTTTTAATGAGAAAACAATCTGCAAACCTTGAATCTGGTCATAACTTGCTGCAAATTATTACAAGACTACCTTTTAAACTGAATGCAAAGCATGCCCTCATGCATCATTTCCTCAATTTGCAGCCATAGAGGATTTGTAGTTCCCACATGCATAAAAAAAAAAACCCAAAGCTAGAAAGAACAACCTTCAAGCAACTAATTTATTTCTTCTCATTGTTGGTTTTTATGTGGTAGTAGCAATGATTATTTTCTTACTGCTAGTTCTTGTGTGGCAGCAACAAAACTTCTTTTCTTACTGTTGGTTCTTGTGTGGTAGCAACAAGACTTCCTATTGTTGGTTCTTGTGTGACAACAATAAGGTATCATTTTTTTATGCTTGGTCAGTTGAGTTGGTGAGATGTTGGGTTGGAATTTGAAGTGGATGTGCATGAATGATGAAGTGTCAGAATTGAGTGGAAATGATGGGAATGGATGGACATAAAATGCTATATAGAAAATGGAAATGGCTAATGCTTAGTGGTTCTTCATGACATTTCCGTAAATCTTTAATAAATCAAAAACTCATGCTATTTCACCTCAAGTTTTACCTCCATGGAAGCCTGGTTGACATGAATGGATCGGTGTATGCTGGAGCTATGTAAGCCGATCTGATACTGAGACATATGTATATGAGAGCTGAAACTAGATGAGACTGAATCTGATCCATGATGTTTTGCTGGTTGCATGTAAGACTAACTGCTGAGACAATTGATGAGGAGAAGTTCTACCATAGAAGTAGAAAGTCCTTTATCTTATTCTGAAAATCAACTGCTGAACTAAAAATGGAAAGGAATTGCAAAAATACTGAACAAATGATGCTGCAAATCATTGTTGAAACCATTAGATCACATAATCTTCAACTGCTACAAACCTGAGGTATAGTTCTTACCATGCGAATGAATGTGTTGAAGTCGAGCATGGAAAGAAAGAAATCATTGGATTACCAGCCATTAGTGTATGCCGTTAACCAATGTGAAGAAATTCACCTTTGATGACAACGAGCTCTAAAGTACCTTAGTGCATCTTGACAGGTACGAATGGATGTGCTGGATTTGAGTCACCTGCAAGATTTGTCAATCAAGAGGCATTGATGAATCCCCATGATGAACAACAAGGAAATCTGCCATTGATTTATGCAGATACCAGGGCACTATAAAACTTTAATCTCGATCACAGATGATGTGTCGGAGTCGATGGGACAAGACCATTGGAAGGTGGACCTTAATGAATTCCACATCATCCAATACGAGTACAAAATAAATGATTGTGAAGAATCATAGTGAAAAACAGAACCAACATGGAACTTAGAAGTGGAAAGTATATGTGAAGTCATGATGTAGTAGTGATGGGAAATAAAACGGTTATGGTGACTACATAAGCAGTGGAAAATGGGACTTCGACATAAATGGATTTTTAGGGTTTTGAAATGAGGAGGGTGAATGAATCTACCATAGGGCAATTGGCTTCTTGAGAGGTTTCTTTTAGCAACAAGTGGGATGACAGGTGTCTAAAAATGATTATTGGCATGTAGCAATGGGACTTGACTTTGGAAACATTGGACTATGTATGGGTTGCACATCAATCTCTCCATTTTTTATGTGCTCAATCCATTTGCAAATTGAGAAAAAGTCTTCAAGAGACTCGTGCATGTATTGACCTTCTTCTTCCAAGGACCTGCAAAAACCTAGCACTTGCCTGCAATAAAACATGAGAAGATGGAAGAAGAGAGATGATTGTTCTCTCTTCACCCAACACTTACGAAAAAAAACAACAAGCAATTACTTATAAAACAAATCCAAAGAAACATGAACAAAGCAAAATCCATTTTATACCTGCACGGGAGTAATGTCCATTTAGACTCACCAACGGTATTCTGATCATAGCTTCTTCGTCCCTTGTACAATTCAAGTGATTCCAAATCCAAATGAAAGTAAATTCATAGGTATATTTCCATTAGAAACAGGTTTTTAAAATTCTATGTAATTATGTTCCAAATCACTCAGTAACAACCTGCATGACAAGGTGTTTTTTCGAATTCTGAACTAGACCAACAGTCACGGTTTTAGGCTTAACTTTTTCGTTTGATAATGGATTGATGTGATTCCAATTGGAGATGAAAGTAGATTCATGTAGGTATATCCATTAGAAACAAGTTTTTAATCCAACAAGAATTGATGGGTCAAATAAGCCAATGAACAGTCTAGAAAATAGAGTTTCAGGAATGCAGATTTGGGATAGGCAGTCAGTATTTTGGTCATAAAATTTGCATACGATATCGGAATGGAGTGATTAAAATTGCGTTGTAAACTATATTCATAGGGAAATATACAAATGAAACAAGTTTGAAAGATATTTCCAATAAGGCATCCAAAAATTGACTGTCCTAGCTCTGTTCCTAAGCTGCCAGCTTGACACCCTGTTAGTATTTTGGCCATAAAATTTTCGTTTGACACCCAATTGTAAAAATTCAAATTGTTTTGGAAACTAGATTCAATGGGATGTAAACAGGTTTTAAAAATAAGTCTATTTGGTCTCCCAAAAATGAATTGTCCCGACTGTGTTCTAGTAAAATTTTCAAGCCAAATTGTCACAAAAAATTCAATAAATTAAATTTGACCCCCAAAAAGTGATCAAAATAGATGTGAATGTTTTTAATGATGTAAATTTAAATATAACACACATCCATACCAAAAATTTCAAGCATTGAGCACCTAAATTGACTTACACGGTCTGTTGTAGCTGCAGCTGCAACTCTTAAAAAAATTGACATAATGTTGAAATAAAGCATGTGCTTTTTTATAGAAAATAAAAACTAAATACATATCATGATGTGCAACACACACATATCTCAAACTCATAGATTTTTACTTGTAGCACAGTCACAGCTGGGTGTTCAAAGCATTCATGAAAACATCTCATACCGATTCCTTATCTTTCTACTTTCTGATCTTCCAGATCGCGACAAGGCGCAAGAAGAGAGCATACTTATTCAAAAATAAAAAATAAACTTAAACAAACAAAATCATGGTTTTATTTTGTTACTCTATCCTACCCTATTCTACTTGGAAATATAAAAAAATTTCAAGTGTATGCATATTTCCAATGGAGCCACTTTCGAAGAAGTGACTCAAGTATGCTCATACTCCCAAAAGAAAAATATAACTTTATGAATGCTAGGATATGAGAGATCAACTTCCCTTGAAATGATAGTGCCAAGAATTGGTGAAGTATGAAATGATGCTACAGACCGATGACAGATTGAAACCAAGCTTCAATATAGTCTTTGTTCTCTTGATTACTCATGGATGTTACACCATGAAGATCCTTATTAAACTGATCTTTCTCAATGCATAAGAGTTTCGGATCTAATGATGTGAATGATGCTTTTGGTTCCAATGGTTGTTCTCCATCAAATATCACGTGTGTCTTGTTGATCTTGTCTGCTTGCTTATGAGGACTAGAAGAAACTCCATCTGCAAAACTTGGATTTAAAACATGTTCCGGCCTCGTATGGATTTGCTGCAACAACGCACAACCTTTTTGAAATGGTGTAGATGAGGTAGAACAAGAGGGAAATGTAGGAAAATTTTGCAGTTCAGCATTGTAAGCATACTGTATTGCTTTATTATGGTTAGGGTGGAGGGTGGATTGGACAACAAATTGTGTTGGATATCAAGGAGTTTGATGAGAAAATAGATGTGGCTGATGTAGATGATTGATTTGTGAGGTTGATATTGAAGGACCAAGTTGTGTTGCAGCATGAGAGAGAGTGGCCATGTGATCATAAGATAGGCCATCCCAACCTTGTGGATAAGGTAGGTAAGAGTTAAATTGAGGCTGCAACAGCTGCCATGGTGGAAGAGTATTCAATGGTTGAGTATGAGAGTAAGGAAATGGAGGGATAGAATTTTGAACCATAGATGTAGGCCATGGTTGACATGACTGTTGCAACGAGTTGGTTGCAACTCCCAGATCTCCATTGTATGTTTCTTTCATCTTTGGTAAGGAGGGACAATGATTTGTGGAATGATTCAAGTCACATATACCATAACTTTCAAGACTATCCAAAGGGAAATCCCTTGCTTCTCTTATTTCCTCCTGCTTTTCCTTATCCTGCAAAATAACCAATTCTAAATTTAATGAATCATTGATACCACCATTAGAATTTTCAAATAAATTACTGATTTCAGCTCGTAAAACTCTTGTTTTTGCAGCAGATTTCAAAAATAGAGATAAAAGTTTCTTAGAATTCTTACCAGTCTTGAAGTTTCCTCTTGAATACCTTCTACATAGCTCACACATATCATCATATGCTAACTGAAATACATTAACTGTTCCGATCAGATTCAATATTTCTAAACATTCAGCTTGGATTCCCTTGAGTAGAAGTGTTTTTAAGATCTCCTTCCCCAGTTTCCTCTGTTTGGATCTTTGGAGGTTATATTGAAAGCGTTCTATGTATTCCTCCAGACTCTCTTCTTCTCCTTGTGTCATTTCAAAGATGTCTTCATTTACCCTGCAATAATCTTGGTACCTTTTCAAGAATACATGTTTCATGTCTTCCCAAGTTTGTATACAATTCCCACCGAGGCTCATGAACCATCGGATGGCTGTTCCTTTTAGAGTAAGGGGAAACAAATTCAACTTTTGGTCATTAGCACAATAACCATATCCTCTACAAAGTACTTCAAATTGAAATAAAAATACATCAGGGTCTTCATTTTCCGAACCATGAAAATTTGGTAGAACATGTGGGGGAATTCTTTTTGTTGGTGCCACTCCTCTCGAATCTCTGATGGGAAATTCGAAGGTAACAACTTCTGCATCTTTCTCACCTGCCATCTCTTCATTAGATTCTTCGTGTGCTATCTTGAGGCTCCTCCTTCGAATTTTTCGGTCAACTTGTTAGTAGAATGGGTGGTGCTTACAACACCACTAAGGGGAATGATAAGATTTATGCTCCAAAGATTGAAATTTAAATAAAACTGAATGTAAAAACAGAAAATTCACACTCAAAATAAATTCAATAACTTGAAATGTAATAATGCAACCTACATGCCCTACTTTAACAAAGCATCTACAAAACAATGTGAGATGTACTTTTGCACAATTAATAACCTCCCCGGCAACGACGCCAAAATGTCATGCCCACTATATGCCAGTTAATTAAAACTTAACATACAGGGTGCTAAACATAAATTATCAACCCGAGGAAGTCTTTTATTTCAAATATATCGTGCAAGATATATGCGAGTACAATTTCTAACTAACATTGTTATCTATTGGTATGCAATCGAAACTATTTGTAAACTAGGTCACAATTTCTTGAAAGTAAATCAATACTCAAACCTATTCATAAATCAAGCTGTAAATCGAACACACTTTAAACAAGATCTCTTCCTATGAAACAAGATCTGATTGCATAAATCTAAAATAAGTATTGTGTTAGCCAACGATCTATCAAAACGAATTAACAGAAGAACACGATGATAAATCAAATGAATAAAAAAAATGAGCTGAATAATAAAACAACTATGATAAATCTAATGCATGAAATCATGAATTAACAAATAATAGATCTACAAAATAAAACACTTACAATCAACACTACTAGCATCTGCTCAGGGAAGAGGGCCCTTCCTCCACTGAGCAGAGCTGGATCTCCACAATAAATGTCTACAACTCCAGAATTAAGAAATTGTCAGCATGTATTATCATAATGGAAGGATTACAATAGATCTGGATCAAATCCTACATCATAACATTGTGTTCTCTCCTATCCTGCCTAATCCCCTATCCAATGAGATTGATTACATATTTATACATAAAATTATCTCATGGAAATGAAGAATTGAACCCCCAACTTGTGATCTGTCACAGCTGAAACACGGCCGTAACTGCGGGCAACTTTGGAATCGGCTGTAACACCAAATCTGGAAAATACCCTCTCAAAGAACCACCTGCATATCGTAACCTGTAGCTTTGTTTGGTGATTTCCTCGATATTTTGGTAAATGAGGATGTTACGCAAAAAACCCATGTCTTGGACTTTTGAGATTCATTTCCATCTTCTTGGAAATCAAGACGCGAATAAAGGTGTTCTTATGTGGCATGCATTTTCGGTTAAGGCTGTAATAGCTGGCTATGAGCGTCCTATACGTGACAAATCATTCCATAAACCATCATTAGTAAAATTATGCATAATAGTCTTCAATTCATCAAATATAAAGGAAAATAATCATTATTAACCACTTAAAACATCAATAGAAGTAACATGTTGTTTTACGCACAGCTACAACAAATAGATGGAAAATGGAATGATAAATGGGCAATAATGGTAGGAAAATGGATGAAAGATATGTCGATAAGTGATGGAAAAATGGACAATTCTAGGGCCCAACAGAGTGTATGCGCTCTGATAGATATAACAGATAGCTCCTCAACGCTGTAGAACTTGAAGCAACCTTGCACTTAGATACTATATAGATCTTGATAGGTTGTGTACCTTATGGCTCTGATGCCATGTAGAAATTGCATCTCTCATACCATGTAGAAATAGAAGCTCTAATTTTATTAGTAAATATATCCTTGATGCCAAGAAGAAGCACAAAAAGTAGATCTTGCTACTAAGATAATTATCACAAGCATACACAGGAAAAATAGAGAGAAGAATAGAGACTGAATCACATGAATGAAGAGATGAATATTGGACTATATCCTTTCATTGAATAATGATGAATAATAATGCACATAAATAGTACATCCCTCATAGGTAAATTCAATTTGTATTGGAGACAACTCATCAAGCTCAGAATGATATACTTACTAAATATGATAAACCCCCATAGGTGGCTAAAGCAATTTCATAATCAGCCACTCATGAATTAGTTAAAGAATGAGTGAGTTATCAAGTATGATGGAAAAACATGCTAATCATGTAATCTGGAGAGAAAATCATGGAGGACGGGTTGGAAACAAAAGATAGCAGTTTCCTAGGAGATTAGCTTTACCTTATCCACTGAAAAGATGAAATAAAGAATGAAAAAGGAAGAATCTGTAAGAAGGCGTAGTCACACTAAATCTGGAAGTCAATAAAGTGGACAGGATCAAACCAAAATGACGATAAAGTCTCTCCTGGGGTATTTATGGAAAGTGTTGACCATGTGGTGCAAGTGGATTACAACTATCTAGGCTACTCGGTACGAAATTAATCAAAATTTATTAAATATTTTATCCTAAGTTATGAAGTGGGTTTATTATATTCCCAAACAAAAAAACAATAGGAAAATTGACTTTGAAGACTAGATTTACCACCTTTCTGGTCTTTTTTCCCCATTCCTTTTTCACCTTCAAGAAAGGAACCACATTTTTTTGAACAACCAGGATCTAATTTGGATTCCAAACCTCAAAAAGGAATTTATTCTTTTGTATTCTAACACCTTAAAGTGAAATTTGGGTTCACCATTTAACCATTGTTTCCAAACTACATACTAAAGACACATTAATCCAGTGCATTATGAACTTTAGTATACCCTTAAGAGACTACCACTGTTGCTTTGTAAAGGGGAAATGTAAAAGTATATGATTAATTCTTTCCTTTGCAAAAAAGAACAATACATAAACATTTGTGCACTTTCCTCCTTGCTTCAAAAAATTATCCTATGTTAAAATTGCATTAACAAGTGACATCCAAAAAAAACAGTCTTAATTTAAAAGGGAAGTTCCACTTCCAAATTGTTGAAATATTGTAACTTCAATGGATATTCTAAATTTATTTTACTAGTGTACCCCAAGGGAGATGTTATTATTCCTCTACTAGCTTGTTTTATTGTAATTAGTCATCATGGAGTTATGAGGTAAATCCTCCATTGTAAGTTGGGTCAATAGCACCCTAATGAATATAATAAAATATTGTTTTGTTATTCCTAGGTGAAGTCGGCCCAGATATTTTAGTGGGGCCGAATTGATTAGTGTAAAACTCAGTTGACAAAAAAAAGTTTAAATAGAGGAGTTTTGCTTCTCATTTTAACATAGACTCATTCAATTGTGTATTGCATAGGAGAGAGAGAGAGAGAGAGAGAGAGAGAGAGAGAGCAGCAAGGAGGAGAATACATGTTTTGGGGTTTTATCTTATACATCTTATATAGAGGAATTTTAGATGGGGTTTCTTCCCCTTGAGGGTTTCCCAGGATAAATACCATTTCTATCTTGTGATTATGTTTCTTTCAATGATTCTCCATATTCCATTGTTGTGAACTTGGATTAAACACTAATGATATCTAGATAAGAATATGAAATATTAACATGGTATCAGAGCTAGCCTGAATAGAACAAATTTCACAAGGTGAAACTCTCTCTCCTCTCCCTCCAGAAGAAATTAGGGTTTTTGCAAAGTTTGGAATTTTGAAGATTTGTTTGCATAGAAATTTGCACCTCCCTATAGTGCATCTATTGGGAATTGTATCAAAGTTTTTGGGTGGTTGAATATCAGGGAAATCCAAACCCTACTTTGGCCCTGAACTAGAAAACTACAGAAAATCAGAACTAGAAATTCTGCAGAAACTGCAACCTCGCAAGTAATATTTGAAGGGTGAATATTTGGGATCTCCAGAAAACAAGTGGAACAATAAACTCACCTCATTCAAGCACATATACTGGTAAGTTCAACTTTTCATTTTGAGAAATTTCAATTTTCAATAACCTCCTAGATAGGATGGCCCCAAGCACTAAGCTTGAGGTCAAATTGGAAGGCATAGAAAACTTCCTAGCATGGAAGAATAGTATTGGTATCATTCTTAGAGAGAATAGGATTGAGAAGTACATCAAGGATGAAGTTGCAGAACCAATAGAAGGTGAAGCTAAGCATAAGCATGAGAAAGACCTAATCAAGGCAATGAGGATCATTGTTGATTCTATCAAATATCACCTTAAGACACCAAAGAAAATGTATGATGCACTTTCCAGAATGTATGAGGGAAAGAACATCAACAAGAAGATGAATTTGAGAGATCAACTGAAGGGAACCAAGATGAGTAAAGGAGAATCAATTCAAGATTACTTCACAAGGGTATAATCCCAATTCATGGAAAAATTAAGTGCCATTAGACACACACTTGATGAAGATGAACTAGTTATGACTGATGTCAATGGTCTTACTAGACCTTGGGATTCATTTATACATACTCTGTGTGCCAAAAAAGAAAGTATAAAGTTTGACATTGTATGGGAAGATTGCATCTAAGAAGAAGATAGAGTAGCTAACAAGGAAGCTCCACTTAGAGAAGATGTACTATTCTCTGCACTCTCTGGGTTTGTAACTCCTAGAGAAGATACATGACTTATTGATAGTGGTGCATGGAAGCAAATGACAGGGAAGAAGAAAACTCTGTCAGGACTTCAAGAAAAGAACTCTCTTCATAAAGTATCATTAGGATATTACTATCAATATCCCATAAAAGGTATTGGTGAATCAAGCTACAAGCTTGACTCTAGAACTTCCATGAAGATGAAGGAAGTACTATATGTACCAAGTTTGAAAAAGAACCTACTTTCCATCTCAACACTCGATAAGAAAGGATAGAGTTACTTTTATAGATGGACAAGTAATCATGTGGTCCAAAGGAAAGACACTTGAATATGTTGTGTTCATTGGTGAGAAAGAAGGAAGGATGTTGTCACATGCCCCAATTTTGTAAAACAATGTTATCTTATTTTGATATTATTCCCAAACATTATGTTAAATTTAATGCTAAGTGGAAACTGATGACTCAACAGAGTCAAGGATGTGGAATGTAATTCTGAATATTTAATTTTTAATAAATAAAAGTGGAGACAACAGCCTGTGAGAGCTGTTAAAAAGAGTTTTACTGGTCAAGTGGTGGAAGGAACTAGGTGGAGAGCACAAACACAAGTGGCAGCATCCTCAAACACTTCCTATGTTGTAAGTGGCAACTTCCCTACATTTGGGGTCATGATCCCCCAAGAAAGTGGGATCAGAGTAGGTGGCTCAATTAATGACAACTAACCTAGAAATACCTAGGAAATCTTATTAAAAGTGCCCAATGTAGAGAGCTAAGGCTGCTCATTCCAAGAGAAGAATCATTCAGGTGAATGCAATTCAAGGAATTTATTGGGAAAGGGAAATTGAAGGAAGGTGTTTTGAGGGGTAAACTACAGGAATCTGATCTAGTGCAACTTTGCAGTTGAAAGATCTTACTACAGTGTGCAGAGTTGGTATTGAGTCTCAGGACTGGTACTTTGTTGATGGCTCCATCTAGTTCCAGCCAAGCAGACCAGAACAGGCTCGTGGATCCTGAGAAGTCGCTGTTTGAGCGCTCTCCAGGAGTTGGTAGGGAGGAACGACCTCCCATTGCTATTGTCATCTAGCTTTAAAGACATGTTTCATTATCTTTAATTCCTGTGTTATAGTTTATCTCTATGTATGATCAGTAAATGCATGATGTTATGATATGCTGTGTTAAAACCTCTTAGATATTCTAGATTAAATCTGTACTGTGATGAAAGATAAATCCTACATGTGTTTTTCCCCATCTGGAGTAATCCAGATCGTACTCTAGCACAGGTAGTTTGTTTAAGTAAATGAAGTATGATAGGATTATAAATGAATATTTATGTTTTCAGAGTAGTGAAATGTTACTTTTAATAGATAGATGCCTTCTAGAAAGATTATTAAATTGATTGCAAACATGTTATCAGAAATAGACTGTGCAAATAGCATGTTAATACAGAATATTACTTATAGTATTGATTGACATTAGTAGGTAAATGTTATCAATTATTTTCTACACAGTCCTTATTTACATAAACTGTACTTTTACTTGGAAATAGAAGAATTAGTCTTATCAACTGGAAGTTAATAGTTTATGATAAGAATAGATATAAATATATTACTAATATCTTTTCCCTTTGGTAACAATTAATATTCTTATATCTATTTGAATTGAGTTAAGTAATATGATAAAGGTTACAGTAGTCTTTACTGAGCTTTAATTAGCTAAAAGATAGTAGAAACTTAAGGTCTTAGGTTAATACTATAAACTATATTATACTTTGTAGAACTATGTAAATATAAAGAGTACTGATAAGCATGGAGGTTCTTTAACTTTGTATTCTAAGTAATCCACAGATATAAATTAAATTAAACTAACACAATTATTACAGATTGCTTTTAGTCATAACCACCATATAAACAAAATTTAACATAAACTTAAGAATGTATGTACTACTTAAATAATAGTATTATAAATGTAAATAATATTATTATGATTCTTAAACATAGACAACTATAGGTTAATAATTTATAAATACAGTAATAAAAATTACAAGGCAATAACATAGGAAACCTTATCCTATTTAAAATAAAAGGGAGTAAAACCCTAGCTCATGAATTGAGGATAAATGATAAATATTAAAATATAAATTATAAATAATTCTAAATATTGTAGTAACCTAGGACATACTTAGGTTAATTTCTTTTAAAAAATGTTGTCTAACAGGTGCAATGGCATTTATAAAAGAAACAGAGTCTATTAAAAACAGTATGCATCTAAATGTCGGGGTTTCAAACCCTTAAACTAATACATTACCATTACCGACATAATAATCTTTTCTTGTGTAAACTTTGTAATCATCGTAGATAATTAAATAATCCATTCTCAGTCCTTTAAGGACAAATAGACTAAATAGAGAAACAACATAATTATTAACTTAAGAGTAAATAAACCAAACAAGGGTTTTACAGGTTAAACCCTAACCTGCGAATTTCATCAAATATTCAAGATTTACATCACGACTGTGAGTATAGCTTTCAAAATATAACATATAAAAACTTGATAAATACTCAAACAGAGTTTAACTTCATTAACTTTTAAAAAGGGTATAAACCCTAAATTTTACAGAGTACATCTCAACGGCTAGCAATCAAAAACAAGTTGCAGCAAAGCTATCTTTGCAAGTACACATTCAAAACTGACTGTGAAGCCAAGCTTCAACCAAAAACACTACACTCACAAAGCACATCCACCCTATCAAGGGTTTGATTTTCAAACATGTTTATAATAACCTATAACAGCATAAAAAAAACACAATATAACTCGTGGCAAGACGAGAAAGGGTATTCAAACCCTGGGTGAGTCCAATGACCACCCCAACTGCATTTAAGGAGAGAAACCATCCTTCAAACCACGGGGCTTACTCGAAGTGGAGCCACGAGCCACGGTTGTTGTAAGGGTAGTCTTCTTATCCCAGTATGAGCTCCACTTCAACGAGCACCTGTGACAAGTGTAAACCCTTGTTAGCAAATCATCTTACATGTAAAAAGATTGGAAGTATTTTCTTAATCGAAACTTATTGCGTACAAAAGAAAGGTTATTGTAATCTTTACCTATCATGGGGAGTATGGTGAGATGTTTTGTGAGCACTGTCACCTACAAACGGCACAGTGAAGAACCCATCAACTATCAAAACTTCACATAGTAGCAAGCTACGCAGAGCCAAGAAGAAAACTGAAGATTCACCAAACTACACAAGCTCTGGGGAGAAGGTTTCATAGGCAGCGAAATGAAAACAACAAGAAGAACAACTCCACGAATGACAGAGAAAGACTAACAATAAAAACCACTCATTGGAGGATGGAGGCAGCACAAAGTTAAGGTTTAAAGTGACAGTAACTAGGAGAACGACGACTGCCATGGAAGACGAGCCCAAGCAAATTTGGAGCAGCGTAAACTGTGGGACAATACTGCTTTAGGTTAGGTTTCCTAAGCATTTTATATTCTCCACACATGGACAGGATTCCTCCATGTAGCCTTAAATTTATTCAACAACGAGGGCCGTGATCCATAGTTCCTGCATGAAGAAATATATTATTTGTTTGATTTTGCAGCATGGGGTAAAACTATATCAACAGCTCAATAATTTGGAGCCAACCTCTAATCATTTGCATTATGCATTATATGAACCCAATCACCAAATTATTATCGTGGAAGAGTTTATGTTGACCAAGCAAGGTGTCATGTATAACTATAAACATAAACCCGACGTGGAATAAGCCAAACCCTCGCTACAACAATATATATTGTTTTATATTAAACTTTATCATAACGAGTTAAGCGATGGCATAACTATTTTCCAACTTGGTTTTAATAAGATAGATAGCATATGATATATGTTATGTTTTTTAGATTAGGACATAGTTGAGTCTTAGTATAGTTTTACTAGAGTGCATATTAACTATTACAAGACTGTGGCGACTCTAGTAACAAAGCATTAAGACCCTTGAGTTATTCCTTGCAAACTTGAACTCGATGAAGGGTGGGATTTGAGTGCTTGATAAGATAACCTTTGATATACCACTCATTTTTATAGCTTGGGTATAGTAAACCCTTTTTACTTTAAGAATATTCTAAGTCTAGCATTTATAGATAGTATCTTATAATAATAATGCCAAGAAGTTAAGGCTAGGATTGAATATGTGACAATAACAAACTTTTGTAGATGGATGGCTCATCAAACAAGTCAATTATGCATAACTAAGAATTATAAATGAATTGATAACTCCCATAGCATCGAAACTATGAAGTAGTACAAATTTTAAAAATAAAAGTATTATCACAAAATTATGTCGTATAGTTTATGCGACATTACTTTGTTAATCCTTGGGAGTATTTCCAACTTGGTTTTATGTTCATACAAAGTGTCTAGTGGACAGTAAGATAATTACAGAGATAAAACTGATGATAGGAATAAGGACGATCCTATTACATTTTCAAAAGTAAATAGAACTAGAGTTATACTTGGGAACAAAGTATGGGTAGCCTTAAGCTCTTGAAGAAGAGTATAATGGTCATAGTTTCTACATTTCAAAGTTCTTACTATTTATAAGATAATAGGATATGAGTACCCTTTAGAAATATGTTAAGGGCCAATGATTATACAAGCAAGACAAGATAATATTGCAAAATATTGTCAAGTAAAACAATGTTTTGAGTATTACTAACCACTTAGACTAGAGAAGAAATACACATATCTGAGAGTCTAGTGATAAAGTCGCAATTATGCTGTACTGTCATTACGTTTTTTCCAAGCTTGTTTATTTGAACAATTGATGAAAATCAAATGATTTTACCTTACAGGAGCTGTCTAGTGTTTAGCAACTTATTGTACTAAGATTTTTAATTTGCAAACAAAATACTGCTGACACTATTAAATCTTTAAAAATATATACTCGATCGATCATACCTATAAAAACCTATAAGAAACAGTATTCATCTGCATTAGCACGAATGCTAAGTAAGCCCCGGATCTAAAGGTAGATTCCACCTACTGACATAAAAGAGCTAATCAATAAACTGAAGCAAATAACACACAAAAGATTTTATCCTGCTACAAAAAAATTAAACTGTTAAGAAACCACTTACTTAATTGATCTTTAGGCTAAATGTTAGTTATTAGTAGAACCACAGTTTATAACATTTATTATTAACTTGAAAATTTTAAATTTTTATGAAAAATTGGGGTTGTGACATGTGGTATCCGAGCATAAGGTTCAAACACTAGGCCTTGATGCAGCCCAACTAGCTTTCATAAAACAGTAAATTAAATTCTTATCCTAACGTATTTAATTTTTTTTATGTTATTCAACAGAGAATTGTCTTTTTCTGAAGTTTAACAGGCAGGTATGGAAAGGCTAGGAGAGTATGCACAGGAGGAGTCTCCAGCTACAGAAACAAGAAATTTACCCAGAGATCCTATACCAGGGGATGTAACTACAAATTCCTCAGAGCTGTTACAGACTGTAAAAGATTTGAAAACTGAAATGGAGTCTGTAAAGAAAGAGAATGAAAGGATTCTGAGAGCTCAAGAAGAGCTGAATCAGATCCTAGCGGAAAAGTTTCAAACCAAAGGAAGGGGTAGAAGGTCGGAATCTGAAGATGCTAGTCATCCAAGAAAATCTAAAAAGATGAAGCATACAAAGACTGAAAGGAGTTCATCGTCAGAAGTGTTTGGTGAATGACAAAGTTATCATACTACTAGTGATAGTAGTGATGATGATTTGTATGTCAAGAAGAAGAAATATAAACCTTATGAGGAAATCTCAGGGGAATTCAAAAAGATAAAACCACCAACCTTTAATGGAGAGACTGAGAAGGGGGAGGAAGCTGAGTCCTGGTTGTCCGGGATGAAGAAGTACTTTCAGATATATAATTATTCTAACTAGTTAGAGGCTAGGATGGCTATATATAACCTCTTAGGAAAGGCTGATATTTGGTGGCAGGACTTGAAGAGAGTTAAGGGTATTAAAGAGAAGGAAGTTAACTAGAGTACCTTTAAGCGGTATTTTAAAAAGAAATTTCTGTCTGAGCAGTATTATGAGGAAAGGGCTAAGGAGTTTTAAGAACTAAAGTTAGGTTCAATGACAATGAAGGATTTGAACAGTAAATTCTTAAGTCTACTTAGGTATGTACCCTACCTAGTGGATGAGAAACCAAAATTATAGTGATTCCTTAGCTGTTTACCATATCATATTAAATATAGAATTGAATATGATAACCCAAAGACCCTGGAGGAAGCTATGAGGAATGCTAATTTTTGCTTTGAGCAGAATCGGAAGAAAGAAAGCTTGGCCAACTGGAAGGCTAAGAAAAATAACAATCAGTCCGCATTCAAGAAGAAGGATTTTGTGCCTAACAGGAATTTTAAGAACAATAAGGCCAAAAACTATTCTAACAACAATACTTTCCAAGGAAATAGGAATAATACACCCAACAATCATAACAATTTTAAGGGTAAGGAAACTGCAAATAATACTGGAAATTTTACCAAGAATTTTGAGCGTAAATAGCCTGTCAAGTGCTGGGAATGTAATGGCCCACACTATGCTTCAGTCTATCCAAACCGGAAGAAGACTGTTAGCAAAATTCATACCATACAGGAGGAGATGACTATTGGGGAACTAGCGAGGAGCATGCCTAGAATTAACACAACCTTGAGGAACCAACAAGATGAATATCATACTTCCAAGGTGGAAGTAGAAGGTGGAACCAGAATGAGAATTCCTGGTGGAACCGGACTGTATCCTTGGGAGGAGGGAAATTACACTTCAGAACTGCACCATTGGACAGGTGAAGGTGCAATGGAAGCACCTTAGTCCTAAAGAATCCACCTGGGAATTGGAAAGTAAGATGCGAGATGCATATCCAATTCTGTTCCAGGGGGCTTCGGAGGATGAGGAATAAAAAACATCGAAGACAATGCTATATTTTAACGGGGTGTGTATGTCACATGCCCCAATTTTGTAAAACAATGTTATCTTATTTTGATATTATTCCCAAACATTATGTTAAATTTAATGCTAAGTGGAAATTGATGACTCAGCAAAGTCAAGGATGTGGAATGTAATTCTGAATATTTAATTTTTAATAAATAAAAGTGGAGACAACAGCCTGAGAGAGCTGTTAAAAAGAGTGTTACTGGTCAAGTGGTGGAAGGAACTAGGTGGAGAGCAAAAAGACAAGTGGCAGCATCCTCAAACACTTCCTATGTTGCAGGTGGAAACTTCCCTACATTTGGGGTCATGATCTCCCAAGAAAGTGGGATCAAAGCAGGTGGCTCAATTAATGACAACTAACCCAAAAAGACCTAGGCAATCTTATTAAAAGTGCCCAATGTAGAGAGCTGAGGCTGCTCATTCCAAGAGAAGAATCATTCAGGTGAATGCACTTCAAGGAATTTATTGGGAAAGGGAAACTGAAGAAAGGTGTTTTGAGGGGTAAATTGTAGGAAGTTGATCTAGTGCATCTTTGTAGCTGAAATATCTTACTGCACTCTGCAGAGTTGGTATTGAGTCTCAGGACTGGTACTTTGTTGATTGCTCCATCTAGTTCCAGCTAAGTAGACCAGAATAGGCTCAAGGGTCCTGAGAAGTCGCTGTTTGAGCGCTCTCCAGGAGTTGGTAGGGAGGAATGGCCTCCCATTGCTGTTTTCGTCTAGCCTTAAAGACATGTTTCATTATCTTTAATTCCTATGTTATAGTTTATCTCTATGTATGATCAGTAAATGCATGATGTTATGATATGCTGTGTTAAAACCTCTTAGATATTCTAGATTAAATCTGTACTGTGATGAAAGATAAATCCTACCTATGTTTTTCCCCATCTGGAGTAATCCAGATCGTACTCTAGCACAGGTAGTTTGTTTAAGTAAATGAAATATGATAGGATTATAAATGAATATTTATGTTTTTGGAGTAGTGAAATGTTACTTTTAATAGATAGATGCCTTCTAGAAAGATTATTAAATTGACTGCAGACATGTTATCAGAAATAGACAGTGCAAATAGCATGTTAATACAGAATATTACTCATAGTATTGATTGACATTAGTAGTTAAATGTTATCATTTATTTTCTACACAGTCCTTATTTACATAAACTGTACTTTTACTTGGAAATAGAAGAATTAGTCTTATCAACTGGAAGTTAATAGTTTATGATAAGAATAGATATAAATATATTACTGATAGATTTTCCCTTTGGTAACAATTAATCTTCTTATATCCATTTGAACTAAGTTAAGTAATATGATAAAGGTTACAGTAGTCTTTACTGATCTTTAATTAGCTAAAAGATAGTAGAAACTTAAGGTCTTAGGTTAATACTATAAACTATATTATACTTTGTAGAACTCTGTAAATATAAATAGTATTGATAAGCATGGAGGTTCTTTAACTTTGTATTCTAAGTAATCCACATATACAAATTAAATTAAACTAACACAATTATTACAGACTGGTTTCAGTCATAACCACCATATAAACAAAATTTAACATAAATTTAAGAATGTATGTACTACTTAAATAATAGTATTATAAATGTAAATAATATTATTATGATTCTTAAACATAGACGACTATAGGTTAATAATTTATAAATACAGTAATAAAAATTACAAGGTAATAACATAGGAAACCTTGTCCTATTTAAAATAAAAGGAAGTAAAACCCTAGCTCATGAATCGAAGATAAATGATAAATATTAAAATATAAATTATAAATAATTCTAAGTACTGTAGTAACATACGCCATACTTAGGTTAATTTCTTTTAAAAACTATTGTCTAACAGGTGCAATGGCATTTATAAAAGAAACAGAGTTTATTAAAAATAGTATGCATCTAAATGTCGGGGTTTCAAACCCTTAAACTAATACATTACCGTTACCGACATAATAATATTTTCTTGTGTAAACTTTGTAATCATCGTAGATAATTAAATAATCCATTCTCAGTCCTTTAAGGACAAATAGACTAAATAGAGAAACAACATAATTATTAACTTAAGAGTAAATAAACCAAACAAGGGTTTTACAGATTAAACCCTAACCTGCGAATTTCATCAAATATTCAAGATTTACATCACGGCTGTTAGTACAGCTTTCAAAATATAACATATAAAAACCTGATAAATACTCAAACAGAGTTTAACTTCATTAACTTTCAAAAAGGGTATAAATCCTAAATTTTACAGAGTACAGCTCAACGGCTAGCAATAAAAAATAAGTTGTAGCAAAGCTATCTTCACAAGTACACATTCAAAACTGACTGTGAAGCCAAGCTTCAACCAAAAACACTACACTCACAAAGCGCATCCACCATATCAAGGGTTTGATTTTAAAACATGTTTATAATAACCTGTAACAGCATAAAAACAACACAATATAACTCGTGGCAAGACGAGAAAGGGTATTCAAACCCTGGGTGAGTCCAACGACCACCCCAACTGCATTTAAGGAGAGAACCCATCCTTCAAACCACGGGGCTTACCCAAAGTGGAGCCACGAACCACGGCTGTTGCAAGGGTAGTCTTCTTATCCCAGTATGAGTTGCACTTCAACGAGCACTTGCAGCAAGTGTAAACCCTTGTTAGCAAATCATCTTACATGTAAAAAGATTGAAAGTATTTTCTTAATCGAAACTTGCTGTGTACAAAAGAAAGGTTATTGTAATCTTTACCTGTCATGAGGAGTATGGTGAGCCATTTTGCGAGCACTATCACCTACAAATGGCACAGTGGAGAACCCATCAACTATCAAAACTTCACACAGTAGCAAGTTATGCAGAGCCGAGAAGAAAACTGAAGATTCACCAAACTACACAGACTCTGGGGAGAAGGTTTCACAGGCAGCAAAACACAAACAACAAGAAGAACAACTCCACGAATGACAGAGAAAGACTAACAATCAAAACCATTCATTGGAGGATGGAGGCAACACAAAGTCAAGGTTTAAAGTGACAATAACCAGGAGAACGACGGCGGCCATGGAAGACGAGCCCAAGCAACCCTGGAGCAGCGTAAACTGTGGGACAATACTGCTTTAGGTTAGGTTTCCTGAGCATTTTATATTCTCCACACATGGACAGGATTCCTCCACGTAGCCTTAAATTTATTCAACAACGAGGGCCGTGATCCATAGTTCCTGCATGAAGAAATATATTATTTGTTTGATTTTGCAGTGCGGGGTAAAACTATATCAACAACTCAATAATTTGGAGCCAACCTCTAATCATTTGCATTATGTATTATATGAACCCAATCACCAAATTATTATCATGGAAGATTTTACGTTGACCAAGCAAGGTGTCACGTATAACTATAAACATAAACCCGACGTGGAATAAGCCAAACCCTCGCTACAACAATATATATTGTTTTATATTAAACTTTATCATAACGAGTTAAGCGATGGCATAACTATTTTCCAACTTGGTTTTAATAAGATAGATATCATATGATATATGTTATGTTTTTTAGATTAGGACATAGTTGAGTCTTAGTATAGTTTTACTAGAGTGCATATTAACTATTACAAGACTGTGGCGACTCTAGTAACAAAACATTAAAACCCTTGATTTGTTCCTTGCAAACTTGAACTCGATGAAGGTTGGGATTTGAGTGCTTGATAAGATAACCTTTGATATACCACTCATTTTTATAGCTTGGGTATAATAAACCCTTTTTACTTTAAGAATATTCTAAGTCTAGCATTTATAGATAGTATCTTATAATAATAATGCCAAGAAGTTAAGGCTAGGATTGAATATGTGACAATAACAAACTTTTGTAGATGGATGGCTCATCAAACAAGTCAATTATGCATAACTAAGAATTATAAATGAACTGATAACTCCCATAGCATCGAAACTATGAAGTAGTACAAATTTTAAAGATAAAAGTATTATCACAAAATTATGTCGTATAGTTTATGCAACATTACTTTTTTAATACTTGGGAGTATTTCCAACTTGGTTTTATGTTCATACAAAGTGTCTAGTGGACGGAACATTAATTACAGAGATAAAACTGATGATAGGAATAAGGACGGTCCTATTACATTTTCAAAAGTAAGTAGAACTTAGAGTTATACTTGGGAACAAAGCCTTAGAAGAGTATAATGGCCATAGTTTCTACATTTCAAAGTTCTTACTGTTTATAAGATAATAGGATATGAGTACCCTTTAGAAATAAGTTAAGGGCCAATGATTATACAAGCAAGACAAGATAATATTGCAAAATATTGTCAAGTAAAACAATGTTTTGAGTATTACTAACCACTTAGACTAGAGAAGAAATACACATATCTGAGAGTCTAGTGATAAAGTCGGAATTATGCTATACTATCATTACACTTTTTCCAAGCTTGTTTATTTGAACAATTGATGAAAATCAAATGATTTTACCTTACAGGAGCTATCTAGTGTTTAGCAGCTTATTGTACTAAGCTTTTTAATTTGCAAACAAAAATAATGCTGACACTATTAAATCTTTAAAAATATATACTCGATCGATCATACTTGTAAAAACCTGTAAGAAACAGTATTCATCTGTGTTAGCATGAATGCTAAGTAAGCCCCGGATGTAAAAGTAGATTCCAGCTACTGACATAAAAGAGCTAACCAGTAAACTGAAGGAAATAACACACAAAAGATTTTATCCTGCTACAAAAAATCTAAATTGTTAAGAAACCACTTACTTAATTGATCTTTAGGCTAACTGTTAGCTGTTAGTAGAACCGCAGGTTATAACATTTATTATTAACTCAAAAATTTTAAATTTTTATGAAAAATTGGGGTTGTGACAGATGTACAAACCCAAAGGACATCTAGAGACAACCCTTGTCCATGAGACCACTATCTCAAGTGAATTATGGAATAGGAGGCTTGCTCACATCAACTACAAAGTACTACCCTTTGTGATAAAGGTGGTAACATGGTTACTAGATCTGAATATTGATCATGAAGGAACTTGCAAAGGATGTGCAAGAGGAAAGAACATTAAGAATCTCTTTTTGGAAATTGAAACAAAGACAAAAGGTACATTGGAATCAATTCATTCTGATGTATGTGGTCCTATTCCCTGCACATATTTAAGTGGATATGAATATTATGTCATATTTGTTGATGACTATTCAAGAAAGACATGGATATACTTCTTGAAGACAAAGAGTGAAGTATTCGGGAAATTCAATGAATTCAAAGCCTTGATAGACAACCATTCAGAAAGAAGAATCAAGACACTAAGATCAGATAATGGTGGAGAACATACTTCAAAATAATTTGAAGCATTCTACAAGGAAGCTAGAATCAAGAGGGAACCAATCACTCCCTACAATCCTCAACAAAATGGTGCTGCGGAAAGAAATAATAGAACCATTATGGAAGCCGAGAAAACAATGATTCATGACCAAGACCTCCCCATGCACCTAAGGGCTAAACTAGTAATAACAATTGTGTATATGAAAAATAGATTATCTCACAGTTCTAATGGATTCAAGACTCCTGAAGAAATGTATACAGGAAATAAACCTGAATTTTTCGTCGATTACTCGGTTGGAATCATTGTAATTATCCATAGAAATAGAAATGATATGCAACATTAAACTTGACACTTTCTCATAGAAAACCATTTTCCCTGCTCTAAAAGGCCCGACCAATCCCACCAACATGAACCCTTAATTCTTTTGCGTTTGAAGCTAGAACGCTTTGATAAAAAGATAGAAACCATTGTCAAAAGACAGTACATTAAGAATCCGTGCAATTTCATATCTATCACAATCCGTCCTCTTCACGAGCTAAAGCTTGTTATTCAAAAGTCCCTCGCTCTTCCTCTGGCTTGAGAGAGTCGAAATGTTCACTAAACAATACATCACAATTAAACATGAACTCAAATATTATGTATATACACACTGAATGTTGTAGGGCTAAAACCTTTCTTGAAATATACAATTACGTGTGTTTTAATACTGGACAAAGTTTTTTTAAAGTTTCTTTGTGTTTGGTTGGCCTTGTTTCGGAATTATTTATGCTAACGTTCCAATTCTATTTAGTTACTTTTTTCCACATGAAAAAAACACTATATATGCCAAGGCTATGGTGCTTAAGAGTCCAGACCCAAGCAAAAATAATCTGTCCAAAATAAAATTGATTTTCTTCGATAAAACTACAAAGTCATCATGTTCTCTCAAATGGCTTGAAACGCAAAACTACTTGCAACGGTTATTTAATTTAAAAAAAAACAAAAGCCTTTATGATCTATATAAGAGTTCTTGACTTCTTCACACAAAAGTAAACCTTCATTTACACTTAGTGTTTTTTATTTAAATTATATCTACCACAACAATAAATAGATGTGCAGGTACTGGATGACATTGTCTCATTTTCTTTTCCACCATTCCAGATTGAGCATCGAAAAAACATATTTTTTGAATGCTTAATCAATAATGACTTTAGAGTTCTTTGCCACCTGTAAATGAACCAAATTTTTAGAATGAGCATATTCAAGGAGACACCATAGTGCTAGGACCTCTACTCTTGTATTGGTCCCAATAGCCCCTCCCAACTTCAAACAGAAATAATTATTTGTTGGAAATGTAATCCCCAAGGATAATGGTTCAATGTAAATGATATAAAAAAAATTAGTTTCAACTAAGAAGACATAGATTCTTCAAGAAGTCCAAATGACCCATTGGAAGATGAAGCTAAACATACATTTTCTATCGTATAAATAAAACATTTATGATCAATAAGTATATTCATTTGGGAGTTAACCTCTAACAGTAATATTAGAGCTCCACCATAATTCTTGCATAGTTTTCCTACTTAGAACGGTTTTTTGTGCCTCTGCCATATTCCTTAGCTTTTTCATTCCCTTATTTGCTAGTTTTCTTGTTAGTCTTGGATTATTTTCTTGCCCTATGTCTACACCTAGTACCGAACTCTTCCATTCTTCCTTTCTATGTATTTTTAATTTTTTAGATCTCTCCTCATGGGATTCTCTTTGCTCCATGCGGGTGAGTACATCCTATCCATAATGTTGCATTACCTCTCCTCCATATATTCTCCATTTGCATGAGCTCTTCTCAACATGCATCCATTCACATGAGCTATTGAAGTGTGGATCACCGTTTCCTTCATGCTACACAACATCTCTTGCATAAAATCCTAACTCTATACTAAAGCATATCATGGAGTATTGTTGATGCTGGTCTCTCAGCCTCATGAACTACTTGGATATTGGTGATCACAATGTGATGTATTACTTGCTATCTAGAAGAAGCGTTGACAATGTATTGTTGACACTATTTGGCATGAGAAAACATGACTCTAACCTTTGCATTGATATTTCTATTGTTGATTGCACGTTGATTGTTAATGGTGTAGCAAGTGTTTTCACACACGCTAGTGCCAAAGGGGCACCTGCTAGAGGGTTCTAGACAAAAGCAAAGTTTCAAAGATATTAAATGAAACAAACTATTAAACCAATAAATTAAACTAATAATGTTGGTGTAAAACAAGTACAAATATTTTTTAGTTCTTTAAATTCAATTATTAAGAATACATGAGAGATGAAAGAATAAAGAATCTTTATATTCATACATGAAAAGAATTACAGGAACTAGGAGCACCTAAATAATAGAGGAAGAGGAGGCTACAATAGCTATCCAAGGCAGGAATAATTTTAAGAACGCCCCTGAACTCAAATATATGTATATATACACTGAATGTTGCAGGGATAAACCTTTCTTGAATTATACAATTATGTGTGTTTTATTACTGGACAAAGTTTTTTTTAAGTTTCTTTATGGTTGGTTGGCTTTGTTTCGGTAACATTTATGCTAACGTAGAAATTCAATTTAGTTACATTTTTTTCACATGAAAACTATATCTGCTAAGGATATGGTGCTTAAGAGTCCATACCCAAGCTAAAATAATCTGTCCAAAATAAAATTATTTTTCTCTGATAAAAACTACAAAGTCATCATGTTCTCTCCAATGGACTAAAACACAAAACTACTTGCAACGGTCATTTAATACTAAAAAAACACAATCCTTTATGATCTACATAGGAGTTCTTAAATTCTTCACACAAAAGTAAACCTTCATTTACACTTAGTATTTTTTTTTAAGTCTATCTACCACAACATTAAATAGATGTCACGCAGGTACTAGATGTCATTGTCTCATTCTTCTTTGCCACCATTCCATATTGAGAATCGACAAAGCATCTTTTTTGAATGCTTAATCAATAATGAACTTAGAGTCCTTTACCACTTGTAAATGAACCAAATTTTTAGAATGAGCAGATTTAATGAGACAATAAAGTGCTAGGACATCTAGTCATGTATTGGCTCCAATAGCCCCTCCCAACTTTAAATAGAAATCTTGTTTTTTTGGAAATGTAATTCACAAGGATCATAGTTCAATATAAATGATATAAATAGTTTTTACATTTAAATAAGAAGACAAAGAGTCTTCAAGAATTCCAAAGGACCCGTTGGAAGATGAATCTCAACATACCTTTTCTATCGTATAAATAAAACATTTATGATCAATAAGATTATTCATTTGTGAGTTATCCTCTAATAATAGTATTAGAGCTCTACCATAATTCTTGCATAGTTTTCCTACTTAGAACTTTTTTTTGTGCCTCTTCCATATTCCTTAGCTTTTCCATTTCCTTGTTTGCTAGTTTTCTTGTTAGTCTTGGCATATTCACCTTCCCTCTGTCTACGCTTAGTCCTGCACTCATCTGTTCTTCATGTCTATGTATTTTTAATTTGTAGATATCTCCTCACAAGCTTCCCTCTCCTCCATATGAGTGAATACTATCCATAATGTTGCATTACATATCCTCCATTGATTCTCCATTCACATGATCTTTTCTCCACAGGAATCCATTCACGCGAGCTATTGAAGCGTGGTTCATCATTTCCTTCATACTACACAACATCTCTTGCATAAACTACTAACTATATACTAAAGAATATCTTGGACTATTGTCAACGTTGGTCTCTTAGCCTCACGAACTACTTGGAGACTCGTGATCACAGTGGGGGCGTATTACTTGCTATATGGAGGAAGCATTGACAATCTATTGTTGACACTAGTTGGCATGAGAAAACATGACTCTATCCTGTGCATTGATATTGCTTTTGTTGATTGTACATTGATTGTTGATGGTGTAGCAAGTGTTTGCACACACGCTTATGCCAAAGGGGCGCATGCTAGAGGGTTGTGGACTGAAGAAAAGTTTCAAATTGATTAAATGAAACAAACTACTAAAATAAGAATGCTGGTGTAAAACAAGTACAAATATTTTTTAGTTCTTTAAATTTAATTAACAAGAATACATCAGAGATGAAAGAATAAAGAATCTTAATTTATATTCATATATGAAAAGAATGACAGGAAATAGGAGCACCTAAATCATAGAGGAAAAGGAGGTTGTCGTAGTTGTTCGAGGCAAGGATAATTTTAAGAACACCCCCGAAATATGTATGTATAATAAATGGGTGAATCTTTGTAATATATATGAAAATTTGAAGGCTATTTTATCAATAATATAATATGTATATATAATTTTTTGGCTAATATTTTATTATATTTTAGAATCTTGTAAAATCTTGGCAAATATTTCACTACATTATAAGATATTGTAAAATATTGGTGATTGTTTCACTGAATTATAAAATATTGTAATTACTTGGCGAATATTTCATCAAATTATAAAACCTTGTAACGTCTCGGTAAACCCTTTTCTAGGAATAATCGTCTTTTGATTCCATAGATTACTAAGGTAGTGCAATACAAGAGCATGTACCAATGCTTGACTCTCTTACCTCCTAGACTCTCAAATGAACAAATGCATGAATGAGAAGAGGATGGAATTATTTATACATTTCATAAGCAAAATTGGGTCTCTCACAATTGGAGGTGTTGGTGAAACACAACTACACTAACTATATTAATGGAAAATGGGGACTCCACCTTTTATCTCATTCGTTAATGGTCCAACACATATGTGGGGACCCAAATCTTGACATACCGACAAACTAATAGAATTGAACACTTTATACTGTGGAGTGATTATGGCACCCACAAACCATTATTACAATGTGGAGTATTATCGAGATCCACAACCTTAATATACTGTATGAATTCTCAATCAACTTATTTTCCAAATGTCTCATTTTTAAGCTACCCTCCAAGAAAAAAATAACCTGCTTATATGTTATAGATACAAATGCCACTTTTTCCTTTCTTTTGTTGACAATCAAAGTATGAAATGATGTCATTTGATTTAGAATTTTTAGTGTTAGTTATAAAATTTCAATTTTTCTTATAAATAAGAACATACACTAACAAGAATAGAAAGCACATTAATGCATCATCACACATATCATTAGAACTACTCTGTTAAAAACTATTTTTTCTCAAATAAATTGAGAAGGCGTTTGTATCCATGCCCTTGAAATTTTTAAAATCATGCAAAATGTGGTAAAATTGTTTAGTACCCTCATTGAATGCAAACGACTAGATATCAAGTAGCATAATGTCTACATCTCAGGTCAAACATGCCCTATACATATTATATACAATCATGATGGAATGAAGTATAGTGTTCTAACTAAATCATATATCTATCATACATAACTAAATCCATTTCCTGATGATGATGAAAATTACACATCAAAACAAATCACCAAAAAATAGTTTAATTATGAATTACCCTTACAAAAAACAAAATATTGAAAACAAGTACCAAACCCAACAAATTTAGGTCACAAATAAATTTGATGAACTTGGCAGTACGAATAAAAAAGGTACCATTCACAAAATTTTCAATACAAATAAAAGAATATACTAGAACGCTTTCGACAACACTACAAGAACACAACCAAAATAATGACCATTCCAATGTAGCCCCACAATTATAATCAGTGTGCATTAATTTATATTAAAAACATCCCCAAAATCAACAACAATAGACATGAAATGTGAACATAGTACACTCTCATTCATGCCTTATACCAAATAATAGCTTCATAGAAAGATCCTAATAAAAGCTCATTTTAATCAATTGGGCCAAATTCAATATGAATATATAAAAACCATGTGGTGTCTCTCCATCAAAAGTAGAATCCATTAACAACATATAAATGTCAGCCAATAGTTTAAACATGACAAGGCATAAACTAAATCAGATATTTGGATCTCTATAACACTTTCACAAACCCAATACATCTAGAATATAATAAAACCTAATAACGTCGAATGATCCCTGAGAATCAAGAGTTCCCTAGAGTTCAATAAGACTAAAAAAGAATCCATGATAAAAAGCATGATAAAAGGTAAATTTACAATATAATAAACTATTTAACTGTGGATAAAAAAACATGATAAAAAACATAATTTACAATATAATAATCTATTTAACTGTGGATAAAAAACATGATAAAACACATACCATTCTAATTATTGGATATTTAGCATGATGCTAGTTTGTATTCTATGATAAATTGCATGTGTGGCATTCCCCTTCAAGAATTGAGCTTTCAGCAATGGATATGTTACGCGAAGATTAAAATATTGAGAAAACTAAAGAATGAAAAGACGTGGAATCGGATCAACCAGAACCTTCACCCTACAACCACAATCCTATGTGGGTGAACCATGAATCACTGTAGCATTTATATAAAATAGCCCTTGATTTTCCCTTCAAGGCTATAAATCAAGAGCTCAAAGAAGGTATCACATGAAATTGACTAAAAATAAAAGCGAATGCAACCATATGCCATAATTAAAAGGAAAATGGAGGCTTAAATAACCCTTGGGAGCCTCCATTACTGAAAATTTGGGGAAAAAATATAATTTCACTAGAACTTCTCTAGAAATCGGGGCGAAAGATAGATTGGGGGCATCTTTTGCTAGGGGAAAAATAGTTTTTTTCATTTTCCTCGTTAATATACAGGAGGCTATTCATTTTAGATTTAGTTTTTTTTTTTCTAATAAATATTTGGTGAATATATTTTAGCTTAAAAAAATCCCTTTCTATATAAGAAAATAGCCCACTAAATTTTTGTAACCCCCTTAATATAGCCCATGGGCTATATATATCCCCTAAAATTATCCATGGTACAAGGCAGGGTCTATTGGTTATCCTTATGTCCTCCCAATTCTCTAGCCACAAATAATGGGTAAAGGATATCCTAGAGGTGAGAATGAAGTGAGTAAAGGCTAACTTAGATCTCAAGGAAAATATGACAGGATGACAACTTGAGAAAATGGAATTGAATTATGTGTTATGAGGGACCCTAATGCCTCTTTTGTAGCTGATGATCAGAGTCTAGGGATGAGTTTGGTGATCTAGTCTCATCATCTGAGTAAAGCCACATAGAGACTCATGTCACTTTTGTTTTATTTTTGTCGGACAAAAGGCAGAAGGAGTCGAAATCCAATTCAATGGTCGGTCACACCTTTTTAGTGATTTTGTGCAGCTTCAATCGCTAATATTGAAGTATTATGAGTGACCTAGATTTCTCTTATCAAGGGATTAAGAGAGACATGGGTTATGAAGACTTTTTTGAGGCTTAACTTTCACTTTTTCACTTTTTGATATCTTTCCAAGGTCAAATGGGTATGAATGAAGTGAAATGATTATATGTGAAGGTGACTGATGTAAAATTATCAAGTCCACAAGAAATTCAGGATAGATTGAACCTCACTGTGGGAGAAGAATGAAAGAGGTTGATTTTACAGCGATAAATTCATAAACATTCACAATGAAATTAATTAGACAAGAGAGATAAATTTTGCAGCAATAATTGGACACAATACTCATTAAATTGCATGTAATAGAGTCCATAATACAAACAAGAGAATTCGAATCCCTGAATATAGGATGAATCTAGACATGACTACCCTAGGAATAGTCACCACTGAAGACTCACTAGTGCAACTCCAGATAGCTAAAATAGATAACATTCAGTTAACTAACCAAGGTAGGTGAGAAAAGGATCCCATCTCCTTAAATCATGCAAAAGAGGCGCTAGGATAATGAAAGTGAACTGAATGTGGCCCATCGGAGCATAACTCAATGCTGACTAGGGTGAACTAATGGTGGAACTCCTGTAACTCAGAGTGGTCTCCTAAAATCTAAGGATTGGTCTCTGTAGCTCCTATATTGATGCACGAGGGCACATCAAGTGGCTAATTGGTCCCAGATAATATCTCCATACACTAATGAATGTGATAATGATATCCTTGTTAGATTTTTATCATTTAAGCAATATGATCTAGGATCTTATCTGAGAGAATAACATGCGTGCATCAATAATCACAAAAGACAAGATACACACATATTTTCCTCAGGGAAACCATAAAGGAGAAAACCCCGCAACTTCCTTAGAGATAGAATGAGCACCAATGGCAACAGTAAAACCCAAAGAGAGAAAAGATGATCTACAATAGTTGTTCTCTCTCTCACTTGTGTGAGCACTTACTCTCTCACTCATGCACCCCAGTTGAGTGAGTGTATGTGACAAATAGAGAGTCTCACTCTCTATTTATACTAGTTTCTGACTTGGCAATTACTTTCCAGGGCCGACATCTCTAGGAGAGTCTAATAACCCTAGTGCCCCTCAATTGTGGGGAATCCCCCCCCCCTTAATCAACAAGGAGGGTTAACCTCAGCTCAATTGTGGTGACTATTTCCCCGACTTACAAAGGAGGGTTAACCTCAATGACTTTACATTAATTTATTATATTAATGACTTTCCCGATAGGAACATCGGGGACCAATGAAATACGATATATGAAATATACAAGTGAATACATTCCGAAGTTACAAATACATTAGCAATCCTAAGCTAGTAAAATGACATAATATATTATGGTGGATTAGGGAGGATTTCAATAATCCTAACAATTGAGGTGATGACATGGCAGGTGATAAAATTTTACTTATCAACAAATGGTGCATTTATATTATTGGATATTGATAATGCATTGGTACCAATGCATTTAACTGAGGGCGTTTGCAATGTATTTAATGTGAAAACAATTTTATGTATTTGAGCCGAGAGCATTAACAATAGAGGTTGAAATAACGAGACAATACAAGTCTAAGTTACAAGTACTGTAACTCATTTTTTTAAAACAATTATTTTGCACCATAAGAATTAACCACTTCCCTAAAATATGATCCCCATAATCACAATGGGGAAGTAATTAGTCTCTAGCATCAACAAAAAGGAGGATTTGCAACAATTGTTCTTTATCATAATTATTTGTGATTGATTTGTCTTACATAGATGGATTTGATAATGTATCAACGACGAAAATAATGGAGCATCAATAATGGTATTATTTATTAAATTAAATATTGAAACTGCAATTTAATATTTTGAGAAGTGTTGTATTTCCTTGGCAGAGACTGTAGACCTACAAGGATATTATTATATAATATTTCCTTTTCTCTGTCAGAGTAAATTAATTAATGCAAATTACTAGTTTAAGAAGATGCATTCTTTAATGACTTGTCTAGGTTGAGTAGTGCCCACTGGAAAAAAAACACCTATTCATAGTGGCTTAGGAAAATCAAGTCTGCATTCGTCTACAATTAATTGTGGTATAGTGTATGTGAAGGAGATACCATTGAAAGAAAAGTGGCCACATGATATTTGATCCAAAACCACTAGGAACAAAGAAATATCTTGTTGTGTGGAAGACCAGAGACAAGAATGTTTTGGCATTTATTATTACAATAGTAAGTGAATAGGAACAAATAGACATCTTCACTACTACTTTGGAATTGAAGTGACTCAACATCCCAAATACATATTCATCTCCTGAGAGAAGTATGTTGGAGAAATATTGAAATATTTTTCATGATAGAATTGATCCAGATGGGTTGAGGTGTCCACCCACCTATTCCACTAGCTCAAAACAGTTTTCCATTTTGGTCGTTTTGAAGCCCTAAAGGATGGTTTTTGGTGATTTGGGGTTCCAAATAGTTTCCACTGACATGAATTTGTCAAAAATTATTGAAATTTGTCAAGATCAGATAGACCTTTACAACGGAATATTGAGCACCCCAAACAAAGATCGTATGTAAAAGTTATGACCCCAAGAACTTGATTGTTCAACTAACCACGTTGGGTCCGCAAACTTTACGACTATTCGTCTCCTAGGGTTACGTTTATGATTTTTTCCTTCCAAGGATTTATGATAAAGGCCCTTTGGAATCCTTATGTATTCATCTTGTCACGAGTGAGTGTAGCCACCACATCTCTTCTTAGAGATACAACTACCACCATTCTAGCTACTTTTGTTTTACAATTTGTTCTGTTTCATTCATTTAATAAAATTTGACTTTATTGTATCACTGTGTTTATTTCCATATATCTGTGTATGTGAATATATATATTCTCTTTCATTTCATTCTCACATAAATCCTTATCAGTGTTATCAAAGAACTCTTCTCTTGTGGTTTCTCAGTGCATGTCCCCGACGGGATTTGAGTATCAGGAGTTGGGTCTTGAACTAGTTGAGCTTGGGAAAAATACCTCTCCTCATCCTAAGAAGCCTCACATGGAGGGAGAAGAAAAGAGAGATGACAGAGCAGGAGATCCTATTAAACTATTGCTCAAGGAATCCCTCACGCAATAGAGGAACGAGATGATGGATAACTTTTCCCATATCCTTTGAAGGATGCCAACTAAAATGGATGCAACTTCAATGAGCAGTCGTTTCGGGAGATCAAATACCTTCAAGATACAATTTAACTTTGGCATCCCATTATTTAAAGGAAATATATATGCGAATGCTTTGGAAAAATGGTTAAGTATGTTAGAGGGTTACTTCTCTGGTCAAAAAAATTTTGACGATGAAAATATCACCTTCCCACTCCTTAAGTCCCTCCCCCATATCAAAGACTGGTGGGACGAGTACTGTGAGAGGAATGTGAGGGATGAATCTAAAATATTCAATATAGAACCCACTTGGGAATATTTTTTCGATTCTGTTAAAGAGGAATTCAACCATGTCAGAAACTATGATGACCAATACACCTGGTGGACAAAATTGTACCAGGAAAAAAGATCAAATAGTTCCATAGTATAGAAATATATTCCATACCCTATGCTCAAAGATGCTTATTAAAGACTCTAAAAGGCACTTGGTTCTAAACTATTGTAGTGTCCTATAGATGTACATTTAGTGGGAGATGGATTTCTTGGACATATCCTCACTAGGAAAAGCTTACCAATATGTTGTCAAGATTGAGAAAAAGAATAAGCAGGATTTTGGGTCTGCAAATAAGTAGTAGAATTCAAGAAAAAGTGACGCTAATTCAAAATCCAAAGGATAGAGAAAGGACGACCAAAGTCCTGACAACCAGTCCAAGCCGCAAGCAAAGAAGAGTAATGGGAAATCAAATAAGGACACTGATAAGTGGTGCGAGTTCCACAAAATCCCTTGGCACAACACTGATGGATGTCACTCAAAAGAATCATTGTTGGCCAGCACAAAATACCTGGATCAGAATTTGAATCAGAAACTGATGCAAAGAAAGAAAAGGGAAAGAATATCACTGACGTGAAACCTAGTGCCACCATTGCAACCACAAAGATCCAACCAGAAGAGTTAGAGGAAATAGAGGGAGGGGAGTGCCTCTTCCATTCACAACTCTGGGTGTAGGGGATTCCAATAATTTTCATTGTTGACAGTGGTAGTCAAAATAACCTCATCTCGGTCGAGGTCATAAAAAAATTGAAGCTTTAGATGTATCCACATCCCCAACCCTACAACATTGGTTGGCTAAGCCAGGGACGAAACATCCATGTCAGTCAATAGTGTCGCCTCTTCTGTGGCATCAATCCCTTCGAAGATGAGTTAATGTGTGATGTTTCCCCGCTTGAAGCTTGTGATGTTATTTTAGGAAAACCATACATGTGGAAATGACATGTTGTGTATAAGTTTATACCATGTAGTGTCATTATTGTTTTGGGAAAGAATATCTACAGGATGCCAATGACACTTCCTACTACTGCAGTGTCTCTCACCACAGTGAAGTAGTGCAGGAAGGTAATATCATAGATAGGTAAATTCATACTCTTCATGGTTCATTCTGAGGGTGACAGAATATCATAGCAAAATCCACCACCTCCACACAGAACCCCTCTACGCAGCAGAAACATGTGGACACAATTGTGGAAGCATACAAATACATATCCACCACACTTGTTGGCATTCTAGTACATTTATAGGTCAGGAGTTCCATTGATTTGATCCATGGTGTGCATTTTCCTAATGGGACAATATACAAACATTCCCTCATGGAGAATGAAGAATTCAAACACCAGATTTGAGATTTAATCCAAAAGGGGCACATTCGACCCAACTCCTCACCTTGTGGGAGGCCAATTTTTTTTTTTCAGAAGAAAGATGGGACATGGATATTCTATATTGATTACCAATCTCTCAAAAATATCATAGCCTGAAATCGGTATCCTATTCCCTAGATCGACGACCTCATCGACTAGCTCAAGGGGGCCAAGTATTTCAACAAGATTGAATTGAAGCCCATCTATCATCAAGTACCAATTGAGAATACTGATGTTTGGAGACTGGCTTCAAATCTCAGGAAGTACTTTTTGAGTGGTTGTTCATGCCTTTTAGCTTGACTAATGTTTTGGCAACCTTCATGAGGATGATGGATGACATTCTTTGGCTATTCACCAATTTTTTGTGGTTGTTGTTATGAAGAAGATCTCATAAGGCTTAGGGTGGACCACAGCAGTCATCATGATACCAGAAATAAACCGATTTCCAAGCATGCTAAATATACAAGCGAAAGTAACACTAGGGGACCAAGGGGTGTACCTTATTATGGACGATCGAAGTCAATCCCCATTAAGATTTCAATCAAGCTTGTACCTACACATTGACCTCAACAATAACAAGATATACAAGCATGATATATGTAAAGTGATAGAATCTAATCTAGTGTGTTATATTCCAATACATAACCAAAGTAATGACATCCATGGATAAAAATATCTATAATTACACATGCAATGCACGGGAAATGGATATTTCTATTAATATGAATAGATATAAAGATGGAAAACTATGTCAACACCTCGTCGAAATAGAGAAACTGAGTCCCTTCACCTGGGCCTCCGCCACTTAAATCCTCCATACAAAGGAAAACTCACAAATATCAAGGAAAGCTTGGGAAATACCACTAATGGTTGCTTCAAGGATAACGGGATGCAGACTCAAGTACATAAGATTGGGGCATAATTACACTACAATATATTTTCTCTCCAAATCTCTCCTCCTCTAATGCTTCATAGTAGCTCAATGTATATCCCTTCAATGGGATGTGAAGGGTCGAAGTGGAGCATTTCCTGGCATATGGAAGGGTCGAAGTGGAGCGTTTCCTGGCATATGGAAGGCCAAGGGACAACTCCTTTGTTACTTAGTAGGGGAAAACTCCAAATATTTTTTGTTTTTGAGCACATTTCCCGATGTACACAGGTGACAATGGCACAAGATGTGTATACGTGGGTTGTAGAATTATGACCCACACACACACACACACATATCTATGTCAATGTATTTTAAGGGGTTCCAATGAAGCATTAGGGTCATAGTGAGAAAAAAGGGGTAAAAAAAGTCTGCATAGGGACATGGATAGGCCATCAAAGCATGATGCATCAGGTGTGGAAAATCACACTATAAGAGATGTCCCCTAATGTGTGAGGTTAGAGGGGTACACAATGACTTAAATACACTAAAATAGCTCCGAAAGTGGAGTAATGAATACCTAAGTAGAAAAAACCAGTCACTCATTAGTACAATACAATGATATATCTCAACACATGATTGCAAAGATATAACAATACGAGATAGATAATATTACAATGGCCATGAATAGGCATAATAGACATATGTCATGAGTGGGCATCGCCATGTACAATATAGAGTGAAGTAAGGTCTCCATACACTACAACAAAATCCTGTGATTAACATCTCTTTTAGGTTCCTTTTTAGTGCCCACTATCACTTTTAGTGTATTTTTCATCATTTTTTGGACAAAGTGGACGTTTTTCCATGGGACGACACTTTTAATGGCATTATTTGCATCCCTTTTTAAAATTTGGCACTATTTTGGAAGCTAATTAGCATCCCAATTAGTGTCCCAATTAGCATCCCAACTAGCATCCCAATGGGAATCCCAATTAGCATCCCCATTAGCATCCCAATTAGCGTCCCCATTAGCATCCCAATTAGCGTCCCAATTAGCATCCCAATTAGCATCCCAATTATCGTCCCAATGGGCATCCCAATTAGCGTCCCAATTAGCATCCCAATTAGCGTCCCTTTTTAAAAGTTGGCTCTATTTTGGATGATAATTAACATCTCAATTAACATCCCAATTAGTGTCCCAATTACCATCACAATTATCGTCCCAATTAGCATCCCAATTGACGTCCCAATTACAATCCAAAAAAATAATCCCATATAACGCCCATAATAGCCTCCAAAAAAATGTCCTTAATATCATAGCACCATATATTGATCCAGGGTTAGCGACAGGAATTGTGCCATGAATTTCAACAAGAAAAACATCCATAATAGTACCAAGTATAGAGCCAGGAATTGTGCCTAGAAAACATCCAACATAGTGTTGGGTATAGAGCCAGGTATAATGCTTGGAATAATGCCACAAATTTTGAAAGAAACCGTGCTAGGAATTGCACTAGGTTTAGAGCTAGGAATTGTGTTCGGAAAACGTTTGACATAACGTCCAATATATCAATGTCAATGGCAATGTCAATGTCAATGATTATGATTCATGTGATAGTACTTTTGGGTCTTGATTTATCATAGTGGCACCCAATTGATCATAATCATGACACTTTTGGATCTTGATTAATCCCAGTGAGGGGTAAATTACCTTAATGTCATCTAAATTGCTCTAATGCCATTTGAGTGTCCCCAACAACATTTGATAGAATTGAATGGCATATGATTGGAATTGGAAAATACTTAGACCCTTAATTCAAATCTTGGTTCATAACAACCATCCTTAATGTTACAAATCGTGATATGGCCACCATATTCCTCTTGCAGGTTACAATTTCCCTATGAAGAGCTATGAAGAGCTTATGTGATAAATAAGGCCCTACACTACAAAGTGTACCAACACAACCAACTCATAATATCGAATAGGATAGTTCAATATTGTGCCTAAAAGGACTTCAAGTGGAATGTAATGAGTTTGTTTTGTTGCAACAATATGTTTCCCAAGCATGCCAATAGGAATCCACCTTGACTCTAAAGGCTTGTTAAATTCCATATAAGACAACTTATAAAAGTCACAACTCTTCACTTGATATCTTTATATGCTTGATGTTGTGCTATGTATTGCTTGACTTGTTATCACATTACTTTTATTTACTTAGAACACGTAAGGAACTTTCATTGAATACATTATATATCAACATTAACTACACCCATTAAACTCAAAACCATTGAGGTTGGGACAATTACATATGAAAATCCATGTCAACCCTCAATTTGACCATTAAATAAATCATGTAAATGCCTCCTTATTTAGCACATGACCATGTGAGGTTCCTTCGATAGTCGTGTTACATGTAATCATGTGATTTATGTAAGTTTACATCTAATTGAATGGAGGGGTTTCTAGAGAGCTTAGTTGGTGAAGAAAACCCCGTATCATACAAACCTCCTCATTGAATTGCAATCATAAGGCTATCCTTGAGTTGAATGTGAACACATGGGTGAGGCATGGGTTGAGATTTGATCCAAAGCTCCACTTCCCTCCATTCTACCTCCATGAAAATATATAATGAATTCCTCCTCCTTTTATTTCCATAATATTTCTTGTGTTGATGTTACATTGCTAATGTTATTTTTCTAATACTATGCCAAATTTTGAGAAGCCTCTTGATTCCATTCACCATTCTTGAGTTTCCTTGGCATCAGGATGCCCAATTTTCCTCTCAAAGTGTTCATTGCATAATGGGAGGTTTAGATAGGTTTATGCTACATTAGCCAAGATTGAAAAGTCCCTTGCTCCAATCTTACATTTAGCTTACATAAGTGGTTATGATAACCATTTATTCCTCATATTAGTCCATTTCATAAGGGGAGGGATTGTGGGATTCCTTCCAAATCAAATAGAGGCTAGTGGAGGAAATAAAGAACCCTCCCACACATAGAGTTTGGAGACAACATATGCCCCAACCATCTTGTTTTTGTTGGGGGGGTGAGGGGGGGCATACTTCTTGGCATTGATTATGTAATATAGTGAAAGCTAGGATTTAATCGTGTGGAAGAGCCTAATCCTTGATATTCCATATGATCTTTGGTTGGTATTGAGTGGATTGAGCCCTTAGACATCACCTTAGGAATCTCAAGGATTTTACTCTATTGAGGCTTAGGATTTTTCCCAATGTTTATTTTCATGTGAAACACCCAACAATACCAAGTGGTTAACAACATGGTCACGTGGAAACATCTTGTTTCAACCACAACTTGATCATAAGGGAAGGTGAAGAATTTCTATGATTGACATGATGATACCACTCAAACCACATCTCCTCACTGAGAGGAACTTCACAAAAATTATATGTTTTTACTCACTTGAGGGGTGTGCACATATTCCGCTCCGCTAATCTATATTATAGGAGAATAATTCTATGTCAATGAATATGTTTAAGTATTATGTTTATTTTTATAATTTTTTGCATTTGATAATGATTCTTTATATCACGAAAAAATCCACAGAGCAATTCACATTTTAGATATGCTCATTCAATATTTAGTTAGATCATAATTTAAAAATTAAATTATTATTATAAATGTTATATTAACAACATTAAAAATTTAAAACACTAACACAATATAAAGTTATTTTAATTTCGATTCAATCCAATATATCATGGTATAAATATCCTAAAAATAAATTGTTATTGTGATAAGTTTATTTAAAAATATTACATAAATAGATAAAAAAACCATATTAAAGAAAACAAAAAAACACTTAATATTACATAAATAGCTAAATAAGCATATTAAAAAAAAAACAAAAACAAAACATAAGTCTTATTTTCATTTTCAGACTTGAGTGTGAAACTGAATTCTTAAATTTGGAATTTCCTACAAAAACCATGAATTGGTCACGAAACCTAAACCCTGTGAAATAATGGTTTGATTTTGGCACCAAATTTTATGTTCCTTGAGACCATAGCGAAGCCAATGAGAGGTCCAAGGACCGATTACAATGACAACGATGGTCTTCTCATTGTCCTCATTCAGGTGCAAAGACAACCTCATTATAATCCTATCAATCTCCATAGCATCCACGTTTGTGTGTGAGGGTATATCATGGCACCTCATCTACATCTACAAAATCCCATCTATAACAAATTCCTCTGCTCCACCATCAACAAAACCAGAAAAAAACTAGAAAGCCTAAATATTGCCTTTGCATTGGCTTTGTCCTCTTATTGATAGTTCTAAAGTTGTGTAACCAGATCATTATAGTTGAGCAATTATACCCTTGGCATGCAGATTGCAACATGCAGTTGACAAACATGGCGGTAGATTCTCAACCTATAGAAGCCAAGGAATTTGTTCCTTACACAAAACAAATAATCCATTAGAGCCTCAAGATATTGATCTTCAAAGAAGGGGAATCATGTTATGCACCATTTCCTGAAGATGAAGAAGAAGGTGAGATTTCTAACACACATACATTCTTTTGTTGTTTGCCAAATATGCTTTGTTCAACGTAGAAGAAAACTATGGAGTATATTCATATATACAAATGCTTGCATTGCATTACATTACTCTGGTACTATTTTGTATGGAACCCGTTTCAATTTCATTAATCCAAAACAATCCATACCTTGGAAAAACAACCTTATTAAACTTATTTTTTACAAATGAAGGGGAGAACATCATAGTACAATCTCAATTATGATGTATTTTTTAATGAATCACCTTTATAGACAAATGACATATTACATTTATATGTCCTTTTAACTCAAGTCCTTTGCAATAAAATGATGCAATTTAAATAACACCATTGCTGCAACATGTTAACCTTGAAAAATTTGGTATGCCACATTACATGTGACCTAACATCAACCTATGGAAAGGATTCTAGGTTCCATCTTTTCTTTGTCTCCTAAGTCTATTACTTAATGTACGTGAGATGCATAATGTCGACACATGTTACTTTTGAGATGTCTATGTCATTGTTAGTAGGCTTTTTTGTTCTACTCTCGATTTTTAGAGTACATGATCAACATAAAACATGGGTAAATGGTCCTATTGTTATCTTTTAATTGGAAATTAAACTCCTTAATAGAAACATATATTTTAGTTGAAAATTAAAATTTTACAATTTCAATTACATCATTCATGCAACATGTTGACCTTGCAAAATTTTGTATGTTGCATTATGTGTGGCTTGCCATAAACCTTCGAAAAGGATTCTAGATTTCCCTGTTTGTATGTTCCTTAAGTTTATCACTTAATGTAGTTCAAGTGCATAATGTTGCCACATGTTACTTTTGAATTGTTTATGCCAATCTTAGAAGGTTGTTTTGTTCCACCCTCCATTTTCAATGCATATGATCAACAAAAAAAACATAGGTAAATAAGTTAGAGTTATCTTTTAATTGAAAATTAAATTTTTTAATGAAAACATATCTTTTAATTGAAATTTAAATTCCTTAATAGAAATATTATTAAAGAAGGGCATTTTTTTAATTATAACATCATTGTTAAAGGGGTTATTGTTTCCTAAAACGTTGCCTTTCTTGCTGGATAAAATTTCAAAACATAATAATAATAATAATAAAATTAGTTGAAAAGGAAAAAGATCAAATAGAATTAAAAAAATATGTAATTGGAGGGAAAAAATATAAAATGAAATTCAAAAAAAATAATTGGAAGGAAAAACTATGAAATTAAATTCCCCCAAAAAATTAATTGGAAGGAAACAATATGAAATGAAATTCCAACCATGAGTGGGAGGCCATACAAGAAAACATAGTTCTTGGCACCTTTGTCTCTGCAAGAAAACATAGTTCTTGGTGTTTTCCATCGCAGGAGGCGGCGAGGTGCGTTAAGCTTATTTCGAGTTGAAGAAATTGCTCATCTTTGAGTATGTTTTCAGAACTCAAGAACCTAATTAGATAGGGTTTGTACAAAATTTCCAGAGAATGGGATGTTTTATCACATAGAAACTCAATACCATGGGTTTAGGGGAAGCAAACACGTGATTTATCAAGGTTTGCAACTAGAGTGGATGTTGCGGGCTTTGGAATTTTTATGTAGGGATACAAATCCATTCATAAAACTAATCGAAGAAAATGATTCAAAAGGGTTTGTTACGTGTTGTTTCTTTCCTTTGTATATGTGGCTCTATGTTGTTTCTTTGGTTTGTTATGTATTGTTTCTTTCATTTATATATGTGGCTCTGTGTTGTGACTGTTCATGTAGTTTCTGTGTTTTCGTTTGGAACATTTAGTCCATGTATTTTATGTTTTTTTGTTTGGAAAATTTAGTTCGTATGGAACAAACTAATTCAGTAAATAACATAGTTCTGGTTGGCAGTTTCAAATTACTAACATGCCCAATCTAGCAGTTGTTAGTTTTTCAACATTAAGCTAGCATTATTAGGATCTTTAACTGAGAGAATAACAAGCACATCAATTAAACACAAGAGACAATGAGCACAATGTTTTTCCTCGAGGAAAACATAAAGGAGAAAACCCCGCAACTTCCTCAGAGATAGAATCAGCACCAAAATAGAAAAGCCCAAAACAATAAGTGATCTTTGACAGCAGTATCCTTCTTCTTATCTAGCCCCAATGTCTTCTCCTTCCTCAAGTATGCACTACACTTGAGTGTGTATGAGTTGTGTGCTAAATAGAGAGTCTAGCTCTCTATTTATACTAATCCTGGCATGACTAAAACCCTACTAGGGCCGACCTCTACTAGGAGAGTCTAATAACCCTAGTGCCCCAGAACTACGGGGACTTTAACCCTTAGACAATCGGAGGGTTACCCACAATGACTTGACATGACTTGTTTACATAATAGATCCTCCTGATCGGAACATCGGGGCATGACAACATGAATCAATTACATAATAGATACATCTCGGAATAAACATCGGGTTATAAGACATAAGATACATAGATGAATACATTCCAAAGTTACAAATACATCAACACTCCCTCTTAACTAGGAAGGTATTCTTTCGACACAATTTTCAGTACTGGTCTTCTTCTCTGCATCAACTGGACCATCTCGTCATCTTCAATTCTTCTTTAGTCTTCAAGTATTCTTTGTCTTCGAGTCTTCAAGTCATCTTCTTCTTCAAATCTTCTTTGTCTTCGAGTCTTCAAGTCATCTTCTTCTTCTTTATCACGGGATCTGCATCATCATGACTACTAGCTCATCACTACTGGATCATCACTTGATCTGGATCATCATCAAGCCTAGATCATCTCATCTGGAACACTTGATCTGGATCATCATCACAACTGGATCGTCACTTGATCTGGATCATCATCAAGTCTGGATCATCTCATCTGGATCATCATCAAGTCTGGATCATCTAATCTGGATCACTTGATCTAGATCATCATCAAGTCTGGATCATCTCATCTAGATCACTTGATCTAGATCATCATCAAGTCTGGATCATCATCTGCTATCTCATAATGGTGCTATCTCGATTCTTATAATCACAGTAAGTTCTATAGAGTCAATCCTGTAGGCCTACCCTTCATGTAGGTCTTCATCAGCGCTTATATCTGACACTTAAGTCAGAATGGCCTGCCCAGCTCTTACATTTGACCTCATTGTGTCAGAAAGGCATGCCCAGCACTCACATCTGACCTCATCTTGTCAGAAAGGCTCAACACTTATATTCAATCATGTGTAAGCACATCGCATAAAAAAGGCTCTGCACTTACATCCAACCCCACTTGTTAGAAAGGAATTGCACTTACATCCAACTTCATCTTGTCGGAAAGGCACAGCACTCACATTTGACCATGTGTAAAAACATCGCGCCAGAATGGCTCAGCACTTCTATCCAACCTCATCTTGTCGGAAAGGCTCTGCACTTACATTCGACCATGTGTAAACACATCACATCGAAAGGGTGTGCACTCACATCTGATCATGAGGGAACTAATCCTATCATCGCATCAGAATGGCCCCCAGTCCCAGACTAAGCTACCTGGTAACTGACCAAGTGCCTCCATTCCTAGAATGGCAGTTGCCCTTACATATGACCTACTCGTTAGAATGGCCAACACTCACATCTGACATGGGAGGAACTTAATCTTTTAGCCATGACAGAATGGTTCAGCCTTTATCTCTGACCATGGAAGGAACCAATCCTCTCACCATGTCAGAATGGATTATTAGTCCTACACTGATTTTTCCTGGTAACTGACCAGGTGCCTCCATTCCCAGAATGGCAGTTTCCCTTACATATGTCCTACTCGATAGAATGGCTAGCACTCATATCTAACATGGAAGGAACCAATCCTCTCACCATGACAGAATGGCTCAGCCCTTACATCTGACCATGGAAGGAACCAATCCTCTCACCATGTCAGAATGGCTATGGGTCTCATCACTTTCTCTTGGAGGAAACCTCGATCTGTAGAACACCAAGCTTCTCCCTGAAGTACTCGAACTTTAGCCTAGCCAATGGCTTCATCAATACATCAGCTATATGTTCCTCCTTTGCAACATATTGGAGCTTGACTGCTCCCCTTTGCACCATATCCCTGATATAGTGATACTTGATCTCGATATGCTTCGACTTGTCATGGAACACTGGATTCTATGACAACTTCACACAACTCTGTTTGTCACAATGTATACAAGTAGCATCCAACTGGAGATCAAATATATCGGACAGTAGCTTCTGCAGCCATACTGCCTCACAACTAGTTGAACAAGCTGCGACATACTCTGCTTCAACTGTACTTATTTCCACATAGGATTGCTTCCTGCTAAACCAAGATATCACACTTGATCCCATACTGAAGTAACATCCTGAAGTGCTCTTCCTATCGATGGCACTTCCTGCCCAATCTGAATCAACATAACCCTCCAGGTTAATCTTGTGATTCGCCTTGTACTTGAGCCCATAATCAACGGTACCCCTCAGGTACCTCAGAATATGCTTTCCAACAATCAAGTGAACATTTCTCGGATCTATCAAGAACTGGCTCAAGGTGTTCACAGCAAAGCAAATGTTTGGTCTCGTGTTCGTTAGGTACATCAAGGACCCAATCATCTGACGATACATCGTGGCATCAACCGTCTTTGATGAAGCATCACTCAATAGCTTCAGGTTCGATGCCATAGGTGTGGCCATAGCCTTACAATCCATCATCCCAAACCTCTTTAGGATCTCTATTGCATACTTCCCTTGTCCAAGGAAGATTCCATCCGCACTCTGCCACACCTCCATACCTAGAAAATAATGCATCATACCCAAGTCCTTCATCTTGAACTTGGTAGCAAGCTTTCTCTTCATATCAACAATCAACCCATCCATACCTATCACAAATAGATCATCAGCATATAGTAGAAGCATCACTGGGTTGCCATCTTCAAACTTGTAGTAAAGGTTGGAATATGCTTTACTCTTGGTAAATCCTAAAATGGATAGAAAGCTATCAATTCTGTCGTACCATGTCCTGGGTGCCTATTTCAAACCGTACAGGGATTTCTTCAATCTACACACATGAGACTCCTTGTCATGTGTCTCAAAACTGAGTGGATGTTCTACATACACTTCCTCTTCCACTACACCATTCAAGAAAGTAGTCTTGATATCCATCTGGTGTATCTTCCATTTCATCACTGTAGCCAGAGCAAGTACTGATCTGATGGAACTGTATCTGGCTACAGGTGCAAAGGTTTCTTCATAATCTATTCCTTATTTCTGAGAGAAATCCCGAGCCACAAATCTTGCCTTATATTTTTCAATGCTACCTTCTGCAGCATGCTTGATCTTGTAGATCCATTTGCAAGTTACAACTGACTTCTCTTTTGGTCTTGGGACAACATCCCAAACATCATTCTTCATGATCGACTGATACTCTTCGATCATGGCATCCTTCCATTCTTTCCGTTCTGCCGCTTCTTCATAACTGGAAGGTTCTTTAACAATGAAATCACATAGTAAAGCTACATACCTGGAGCATGATATGGTCCTATTTCTTTCTTTGTGATTCTCTTCTGGAGCCCCATATATTTCCGCACCTTGGATAAGTTCTCGTACCCAAGCAGGTTTCCTCTTGTGAGGATTCTTCTCCAGAGGTGGATCTACAGGTCTTTGTGGTTCTTCAAATTCTTGATCTTCTTCTTGAATTTCTTCGTTCATGGTTGTGTCATGAATTCTGGGTGCTACTGCTTCTTCAGGTTCTTCAACAGGTCTCTTTCTGGATTTTTTGTAAGCTGTGTATTCATCAAATGTCACATCCCTGCTGATGTCAATCTTCTTGTATCCTAAGAAATAGATTCTGTAATCCTTCGAGCTTTCAGAGTATCCCACAAATATACCCTTCTTTCCTAAAGGATCTAATTTTGTTATCTTCTCTTTTGGAATGTGTATGTATACAAGACATCCGAATATTCTAAGATGGATGAATTCTGGTTTCTTGCCGGAGAATACTTCTTCAGGAGTCTTGTTCTCGAGTACTCTATGTGGAGTAGGGTTCTGTACATACACCGCTGTTCTGGCAGCTTCCGCCCAAAGATGCATAGGAAGATCTTGATCATGAAGCATTGATTTTGCAGCTTCCATGATAGTTCTGTTCTTTCCTTCCGCAATCCCATTCTGATGTGGATTATAAGGAGTGGACAACTCCCTCTTAATCCCTGATTCTTTACATAGCTCTTTGAATTCATTCGAGGTGAATTCTTCGCCATTATCTGATCGAAAGGTCTTCATCTTCTTTTCAGTGTGATTCTCAATCAAGGCTTTGAATTCCTTGAATTTGCTGAATACTTCGTCTTAATTCTTCATGAATTAAACCCATGTCTTCCTAGAAAAATCATCAATAAAAGAAACATAATATGCATATCCGCTTAGTGAGTTTGATGACATAGGACTGCATATATTGGAGTGGATGATTTCCAAGATTCCTTTTGCTTTTCTTTCACTACTTGGAAATGTCTTCTTTGTATTCTTTCCTTTCGCACATCCTTTGTAGACCCCATCATGTTTTGCTTGCATTTCTGGAAGACCTTCAACAAATTTGCTTGCAAGAGGTAGTGCTCTGTAATGCACATGTGCAAGCCTTCTATGCCAAAGTTCACTTGGATCTACTGTGTCATGGACCAAGACTTGTTCTGGACGGCCCTTCAATTTGTACAAACCTCCTTCTTGTTCTCCAATTACCACCGCATCATCGAAAGTCTTACCTCTTGGCCACATGATGACTTGACCATCTATGAATGCAACCCTCATTCATTTTGCATCCAATGCTGATATGGAGAGAATGTTCCTCTTGAGTCTTGGCACAAACAATACTTCCTTCATTGTTAGAGACTTACCAGAGTCTAGTTTATAGGAAGATTCCCCACTACCTTTTATTGGATATTGGTAGTCATCTCCTAGCTTCACCTTGTGAGGTGATTCATATTCTGAAAGTCTCACAAAGGATTCCTTGAATCCAGTCATATGTTTGGAGGCCCCACTATCAATAAGCCAATCATCACTTCCATGAGTAATGTTTCCCGTGAGAGCGAAGATCAAAACATATTCATCCTCGCTTGAAGAATCTTCACTTTCATATCTGGATCTCTTTTTGGATGGTTCATCATCCTCTGCAGCATGAGCATGATGTCTTCTCTTGCTTCCCTTCTTCTTGTGAGAGCTACTTTTGTTCTTAGGACAATCTCTAGCAAAGTTTCCTTTTTCATCACATGTATAGAAAATGAACTTAGACCTATCTCTAGGTTTTCTAGAGTTATTCCTATGATGAGAGTACTTACTTCTGTGATGGCTAGATTTGGGTTTCTTGGATTGTACTATGAGAGCTTGATCTTCACTTCCCATATTCTCTTCTCGAGCTGCTATCCAAGCTTCTTCTTGAGAACATTCTTCCCACAGCTTGTTGAACTTGACTAAGTTCTTTCTAGCACAGATCCCTTGAATGAAAGAGTCCCATGTCCTAGGGAGACCATTCAAGGTGGTCATCATAATTTCTGCATTCTCCACTTCTTCATCTACTGCTTCCAATTGTTCGTTGATCTGAGAAACCCTTGTGAAGTAAGACTAGATGGTATCTGCATTCTGAATCTTCACATTCTTCAGTTGGTTCCTTAGAGTCATCTTCCGGTTTATGTTCTTCCCTTCAAAAAATTTGGTTAGGGCATCAAACATAGCTTTAGGTGTCTTGAGAGAGGACACTTGTGGGATAAGGTGATCCTTGATAGAATCAGCAATGATCCTCTTTTCCATAACCATCTTCTTCTTATGTAAGGCCTTTGCCTCATCTCCCTCTGGAACTGGAACCTCCTCATGGATGTAGGAGTCTAACTCATTTTCTTCTAGGACTAGGGAGATCCTTTACTTCGAGGCTCAGAAGTTATCAACTCCCTCAAGCTTTTCATCAAGCTTGGTATGATGAGACATCTTAATAGAGAACCTCAAATGGAAATACAAAAGATTTTAGATCTTCCTAGGGTCAAGATGTCAGATCTAAAACTTGAGCTGAAATCTTGCAGAGCTTGTTTAGGAGCAGATTAGGGTTTTGATTTTCTGGAGTTTTGTCCACCCAAATGCCTTGAAATTTATCCCTAACTTTGATTTTGGGGAGGAGATCAATCCATTCCTAGGCTCACTAAAAAATTCCTCTTCTGCAAAAAGCCCTAATTTCCGGCAGTAGTGTCGGGTCCAAAACTGAAAAACCTCAGAATCAGATTCTGCTTTGACAGAAAGATGCGCCCTAAGGAGGAGAGTTATTCCACCTTACTTTTGCTGAAAATATGTGGAGGAAGATCCACAAACTAGGAATCCCTAGTTCCCGTAGCTGCACAGTGTCTTCTTCCCAAGTTAGCTCTGATACCATGTTAGTTATTCAACATTAAGCTAGCATTATTAGGATCTTTAACTGAGAGAATAACAAGCACAACAATTAAACACAAGAGACAATGAACACAATGTTTTTCCTTGGGAAAAACATAAAGGATAAAACCCCGCAACTTCCTCAGAGATAGAATCAGCACCAAAATAGAAAAGCCAAAGTAAGTGATCTCCGACAGTAGTATCCTTCTTCTTATCTAGCCCCAATGTCTTCTCCTTCCTCAAGTATGCGCTACACTTGAGTGTGTATGAGTTGTGTGCTAAATAGAGAGTCCAACTCTCTATTTATACTAATCCTGGCATGACTAAAACCCTACTAGGGCCGACCTCTACTAGGAGAGTCTAATAACCCTAGTGCCCCGGAACTGTGGGGACTTTAACCCTTAGACAATCAGACGGTTACCCACAATGACTTGACATGACTTGTTTACATAATAGATCCTCTCGATCGGAACATCGTGGCATGAAAAGATGACTCAATTACATAATAGATACATCCCGGAATAAACATTGGGTTACAAGACATAAGATACATAGATGAATACATTCCGAAGTTACAAATACATCAACAACAGGAAATATAAGTGCCCCGCCTACCCATTCTTCTTGCTTTACACCGAATAATCATCTATTGTGAAGAAATAATATGATCTTTCTATTTCACTAAACATCGCTTCTCAACCGGATCTAATTCCACTACTTCATTTCTCTATTCCAATGTGGCTCCTCATTGGGATATCCATCATTGGTAGGAGGATCCAATTGAGATTACCATTTCTAGTATGAGCGGATAAGCTGCTACTACTAGCTCTGCCTCCATAGGGTTGGAAGCTTCATTCTTTCTAGGGTTGAACCATTATTGCAATACAATATTAGCTGGTCCAATATGGAAAATGGCTATACTTGCAAGGTTCCCTCCTCAGATACCTGTACATTAGCATAGTTCAGAATATGGAAGACATCAGGAATAGAATTTCCAAAAACAGAAACGAAAGTCTCTAACCAAAAGTGCCAAGGAATGGGGTAGTTCAAATGTAGTCATTAGGGGGATTGGTTTGGGGAGATCCCTTATTGGTTTCAGTGAATGGGGCAGTTTGTAAGAAGTCATTAAGATATATATGTAGTTTATGTGTTTTCGTTTGGAACATTTAGTCCACATTTGTTGACATTCAATCTATGTTTGTTGTTAAATGATGAACCTAAGAGAGAAGGTCGTAGCCAGACAAGCATATATTTCTGCCAGCAAGTCGATGAACACAAAAAATAGAGGCATGGTGAATACTACAGGATATGATGATGATATCTACCAGCCTCAATCGTGATGGTGATGGTGAATCTTGTCAAGTTTAAATTGAATTTCAAGTGAGAGAGAAGGGATAGATGTATTTATATCGGCTGTGAATTGTTATTTCATTGTTGACAATGACAGATTAGAACCAAATGGTTTCCTTTTCTAATTCTTGCTTTGATTATTGTAGGTTCTCCATTCAAGGAGAAAATTTATGATGAATATGATTTTTTATTAAAATGTTCATCAATTTCCAGAAGGTGCAAATTCTACTTCTGCTGAATCATTGTAAAAATAAGTTGGTGAAACGACTGAATAAACAATATCAACTGCTGCTCCATTTTTCCGGCCATTGTCATCGCCTTCAGAGGTATGATATTCTCACTTGTAAACATTTTCTTGAATCTCCATGACGATTTCAATCTCATCCTCCAACAGATAAACAAATTTTCTCGTCTCGATGAAGCCCTCCGGGTTACTAAACAGATGGTGAGGGAATATGGAGCTCAGAACATTTGTCTTTTCGGCCATTCCCTCAGATATTTGACACTCAACAGAGAGTGGCAAGGGGATATCCCCTCCACAAGCGTGTGTGTTTCCTCGTGCTTAACTCCTATGTAGGAGGAGCCTCCTGAGAACACTAATTATACCAAGGATTTCACTTCTCACCTGGACAAACACCTAGTTTTTTTGTTTCATAATCTTGGAAAGATTTACTCACGACACACTATTCCAACACTCTACAATCCTAAGCTTGTTGATGTACCTCTATCAAATAAACATGTGTAATTAATTTTAATTTAAGATTTAATTTTAATGTTTGTGATTACTCAAGGGTAATGAACGTGCAACTAGTGATGTTATGACTTAGCAATGAAGTGAATATGCACACCTAAAAAACAATTCCAAGTGCAACTTGTTTTTAGTCATGGAAAAGGGGTATGCCACTACATGTAATGCAACATTTCATTTCAAATTCCCATGCAATCCTTCCTATAT
>LPNX010880480.1:223072-346814 GCA_001517045.1 Pseudotsuga menziesii | reverse complement strand
TATATATGCAGACCACAGTGCGTTTTGTGTAGATCATGCTCATATATACATATTTTTTAAATTATTAATGTAAGATTGAATTATTAGGGTGGCACACGACCCACTTATTAAGTTATTCAAAATTTTAAGGTCACATAGTTCATTAAATGCGAAATTTCACACATTAAATGAAAACATAATATTTAAAAAAAATATCATTGGGAAGCCAACATAATATTCCACAATTTGTTTTTTAACTGCAAGTCGAAATTCACATGGCATATATGTGTTTTGAGGGCTTCTATCTAGCACATGAGTAAAAAATCAGGTTTTCATCGCCAAATTTGGCCAAAAAGTGTTACCCACCTTCATGGAATCACCCAAAAGTGTCATCTTCTCTTTCCTTTGCAAGATCCATGATAAGGATGCATTTAACAAATGGTATATTTAACTAGGAAGGAAAATGGATGTAGCTGCCATAAACCGAGATGCATACTAACATATGGTGGATGAGTCTACCTACCGAGACCTGACCTAAATACCGATATTTTAATACAATTATCTTGAGATTACTGAGATGTATGATTTCCCTTAGACCTATATTCCATACGTATCAGTTATCAAATGAATGTAGTCGTGCTAAAGGTACTGCATGAATTTCAATTACCCCTTCTCCCGAAAGATGCAAACATAGGTAATCTTGAAACATGCATCGATGAAGTTGTAAGGAGATCCGACCAATGAAGTACATAATTGAAATCCATGGAGAAAGTAGGAAAGGACTAGATATTCAAATCTATCATCCGTCCAGCTAAAGAAAGTGTGAGGATTAAATAGTTCATTAGAGGAAATTTGGGGTCTAAAATGGGCCTTATAAGAAAACGAGCCAACAAACAATTCTTGTGAGTTGGAATTCAAGAACCAATAGAATTTTAATAAAATGAGTCAACTATAATGGTTGACTTGACATATTTGTCATAAAAAAAACTATTTTTTTGTTCGTATTTTCGACATATATCCCTGTGTTTTTACTCAAATTTCAATTGGGAGGGCTCGTTGGATGCGGAATTAAATTCCATCATCACGTTTTTTCAGGTATTTCTTGTTTTCTGGGTAGCGGGGTCCATCAAAAGTATGCAGTGTGGGTACTTGTTGGATGTGGAATTTAATTTCACATCCAACGAGCCCCCGATCGAAATTTGAGTAAAAACACGGGGAGATATGTTGAAATTATGAACAAAAATAATAATTTTTTCTTTCTTCCTCCAAAATTAATAAATATTATTTTATGATTTTAACTATTATTTTATTATTTTCCTTAGGAGGCCCATTTTAGACCTCAAATTTCCTTCAATGAATCATAGAATTGAAAATTTGCAAGAAAGGAGTTGTACTTCCTCAAAATGTAATTGGAATTGATCTCCATTTTCTACTGACAACCTTGCAACTCGATCTGTTGATCCCCTTTGTTGACCTACACCTTTGCGGGTCTTGTGAGTTGATATGCATTTGCATCCAGTAGACCTACAGTTGCATTTAGATATGCTATTGGTATTGTTGGATAAGCTAGATTGAGTGATGAACATAACATAAATATGAACATCAACCTTCCTTCTGGTCTTCCTGCCAGGAAATGGAGATAGATGGAGTGATGGAGGAGGGTAAGACGAACCTAGGAAAAAGATACATGGCTATGTACATTTCAAAGGAGGACATGTGCTTACACTTTCATACATGAAATTGATTAACTAAGTGTGTCCATTTTGACTCGTGGTGTTGTGCAATCTTTTTGATATATGGTTCCACGTATTTAAATGCAAAATTTGTATCCCCATATTTGCTTACACCTGTGTGATATATAATATTTTTTTTTTTAACATGAAACAGTTCTTTGGATGCGATCAGGTAATGGTATTGATTTATGTTCATCGTGTGTTTCCTAGGGCTATGTCTTTGTCTCCCATGTGCAAGGTTGTATCATTTTCTAATACTTACCAACTATTCTATGTAATGCATTATTTTTCTCTACATGCCAACTCATGGGCGTCATATATTTGCATGCTGCAAGTTGTTCTTTGCTAGCATGCTGATTTTAGTGCCTCCCATGGCCATGGGCATTCTTAATTTCCCATGGCCATTCTTAATGGTTAGTTGACACATTCCCACTACATGTTACCAACTTTAAAGGCTACATATTAACAAGATTTATGGCATGAAAAACATATTAAAGGGAGCTCGAACTCATTTTAGTCGCTATGTGGATGGCTAATTTTGATTTATTTATCTAGTTGCTTTGTCGTTAGTATATCATGGGGTCACGAGGTTGTTAAGTACATTGTATTGGTTCCGAATCTGTGTCAAATTTTGATTTTCATGAAGAGTTTTCGTATGTATGTGCCAAAAAATAATGACAAAGAAAAGAGATGGAAAAGTATGTCAAAAATTTGTTGCTGTCCTAAGTCATTTCCAACCACTAAATAATGCTAAATTTTAACCTTTTTACCACTTAATTCATCCCTAATCAAGTTCCTTTTGGATGGAAATTTTCCCAACTATTTATTTTACCAAACAACCTAAAAACATGTTGAAAAATCAGCAAGAATAAGAGAGAGACAGTGATTTTATGGCAAAAAACAACCTTTAATTCCTTAAATTCTTGATCATAAGGTAACTTCAAATATTTGTTCATTCATGTTATATTCTTTCATACCTTTCATACCGAAAGCATGCCATTCATAGATAGAAACAACCTCATTGTCTAAATGCTTTCTTCAACCTGAGATTTTCTGGTATATAAAGTAAAAAAAAATCAAACCATAACTCTAAGATATGAAATTTGATGAAAAACAACCAAACCAATGAATTTGAGAGCACATAAAGTATTTTCTCTTTTTGTAGTGTACCCATCCAACCATGGGATTGTGGGCACACCAATTCTTTATGGCTCACATCGAATACCACCAATTCTGATACCTTATGCATGTACATAGCGTTATAGTACATGATAGGAACATGGAAGAATAACAACTAGATTGTTATTTCTACAATTTAGACACAACATTAAATGAAATGTTATCAAGGTTTTTATTCATTGTTTTAAGCCACATGTTTTTTGAATTTTACATTATGACTCAACACTTAGTTGACTTAACACCGAAATTTTATATATGACTAATAAAGACTTTAAACAATTTTTTTAAACTTCACACATTGTAGGTGTTATCTTAATGTAGTTTTTGTCTTTTGTTACTACCATTAAGGAAAAACCTAATGCTTTTAGAAATCTAGTTGTTGGTTCATATAACATATTTAAGCCTCGTGTGTTATGTCTAGGTTTGTGAAGAAGTTTCACTATATATGAATATTCCCACTATCATGGCTTCAACAGTCACACTATGGAACCAAAGAGATTTTATATAGATATGACACATATGTGCTTCAAGGAATTGGCCCAACGGTAGAGGTTCTACAATATTACATTTTCCGAGGGTACATTGTATATCCCACTCTAGCAAACCACATAGGTTTCCATCAATGTAACCCAATGATTATTATGTTTAGGCTTGTGAATAAGTTTGAAGGGATTTCGAAACTGGGGATTAGTTTGTGAAACATAAAGAATAAAGTCTTATTAGTCCCTGCCCAAGACTAGCAGGGACTATAGTCACATAGGTTTCCATCAATGTAACCCAATGATTATTATGTTTAGCCTTGTGAATAAGTTTGAAGGGATTTCGAAACTGGAGATTAGTTTGTGAAACATAAAGAATAAAGTCTTATTATTAGTCCCTGCCCAAGGCTAGCAGGGACTATAGTATTCGGCTTGCCGTCTTTTCCATTAAACGGCACATAACTCAAAAAGTTTAATCCTAAGTTTTATTTTCCACTGTTTTACTCAACCAATCAAATAATGACTACTATTTCTTTTTACCAATGAGCAATTTTGACCTCTTATTTGGCCTCATCTCGAGGCAAGGTCATTGTTTTGCTATGGTTTTCTAGGTGTTGGTTGTATAAGACAGTATATCTAAATTAAGAGGAGACTAATGCTAGCATTTCATGTTTATAAAATGTAGTTGACGCGTTCACTTCGTTGTTTGCGGTTGCATGCAATGCACGTGTCTTGGTCTTCAATGCACATGTCTTGGTCTTGGTACAATGTGTCTATATATGTATCTGCACTTGGCTCATTTGGCGCAAAATTGACAGGCCAGGTTCCTTCCTCGGCCCAGTTGGCACGAGATTGACAGGCCAGGTCCCTTCTTCTTCATGCACAGTTTTGAAGAGACCTGATATGCACCTTCACTTTATACTTGATGCAAAGATGTGAAGAGCTACCATTCTCCAAGAAGGCCTAGTACCCTGGATCAAGAAGCAGAAACTTGCACTCAAGGTGGTCCTCGAATGTTCTTTCCCAATCATGCATCTGGTTTGAATCCTGGGCATCTTATCTATTTCAAGTTTTGATAGCTTTGGCTCTGATGCTTAGGCTGTAAATTTATATAGTTTTAGTTGGATATTCTTCATGCAAATGGTACAACCTATCTCCCATGGCTCACTTTGATATTGGTCGTTATTTTGGCTCTATATCTGTATCTATATCTGTAAGCTCTGCAGGTGCTGCTGCTGATGTTGTACTTCTACTATTGGTCATCTTGGACCTGCCACTGCTGAAACCATTGCTATTTATATTTATATGCATACCTCTGCTTCCAAGTTTGATTCCAAGTTTCGATCAGGATCTGGCTCTTTATTATGGAGACTTGTACTTTGAACCTCTATCACGAACGTATAAATATCCGATGTAAGCCAGAACATCAGAATCTTCCTACACATCATATGATCATCATATTATGGGTTGGGTAATGAATCGGCTTTGCCATCGTTGCCTCTGCTTCCTTGAATTTCTCTGGTACGATGCCTAAAGAGCTCGAAGTTCTGTCTTCTGGTGGTGTTTATTGAACAGAGGTAAGATGTTGTAGGTCAATTTTATTCTTAGTCCTCTCAAATTTCACTGCGCCTCAAATTCTTCTCGATGGTATCACCTGGTTTAACCACGAAGGTAAGATTATTCCTTCCATCCTAAATACAATGAAATTAATATATTACCTTGTGTCTTGAACACATAGTTCATACTAAATAGCAGAGATGAGAAGAAGAGATTGGAGGTAGGGAAAAGGAAACATGGTAGGAACAGCTGCTGTTGGTTCGCTTATAGAACAGTTTACATCAACAGTTGCTCAATATTTGTTAGAAGAGGTGGCGCTAGTTAGTCGTTTTGGAGAGAGTTTTCACTATCTATGTGACGAGATTGAATCCATGAAATCCTTGTTGAAAGACGTTGGAGGTAAGAGAAGCTCCAATTCATTCGGCACCTGGCTTGAGTAACTTGAGGATTTAACCGACGACGTTGTTCTCATAGTAGAGGAATGCAGAGCAACTGGGAAATTTTCAACCCAATATTCTACCTTAAGATGGGCTAAATATATAAAAACACTCGACCATGCTAAATATATAAAAATATGTTATGTCTCTATCTCATGTGAATTCTCCACTTGAATTTAAGTCACACGACGTGAGGCAAAGATCAACTGCAATTGGCATGGAAAATGACAATGAAGCGTCGTCAATTGCAACACCTACTCTGGAGTCAAGGTACGAGGATTTGAGTCATGATTTGAAGCCTTGTTTTGTTTACTTGTCTGTATTTCCTAAAATGGTTTGGCAATAGAATGCGAACATTTAGTGAATATGTGGATTGCTCAAGGACTTGTTTCTTCCCAAGTTGAAGATGGATATGATGTTGGACGTTCGTACATACAAAAACTTACATTTGATGCAAAGCTTGTCCTAGTTTCACAAATTGGTGGCGATGGGCCAGTAAAAAGTTGCAAAATTGATGATTTATCACATAAGTTTGTTTTTGAGACTCTCAAACAACCTAAGTCTTTGTTGATGTCCGGACAACAACTGAATAGTTTCCCAGATCAGTGCTGGTAGTTCCATATAATTTCGGTGATTAAAAACTAAATAGGTCGAATCAACCAGGCTATTGAGTGTCCAAGGCTCTGCATTTTATTGTTATCTAAAAATAAATCTCTTACATCAATCTCTTCAAGATTTTTTACCAATTTGACATATCTCAAAGTGTTAGATTTGAGTTCTACTGCCATCGTTTCATTGCCTCAATCTATTGGAAAATTGAAGCATTTGAAGTTTGTTCTAGCCGGTGCACCTCAAAAAATAAAAATAGTAAATCTCCATCCCTAAATTTGTTAGTTTCATTAATAAACAATGAAATTTGTAATTTTAATCTTTGTATTTTAGACTAATTTGTATGCTAATGTTTCCAAACTAAGATGGACATGAATCTATGATGGTTTTTGTTTAACAACTTTGAACTATGTTGTTTATATTAACTTATTAAAATCGCTATAGGGAAAAGAGAAATATTAAATTGCTTCAGAGATGAAAATCCCGACCTATTTTATGGAGCGCTTGGTGGATTAGGTCAGTTCGGTATCATCTCGTCAGCCAAGATCACACTTGAACAAGCACCGCAGATGGTATGAAAATTTTAGAGGACTCTGTGTAACCTCCAGAGTAGCACTTCTTTCGTTTACCACTTCTGTTTTATAAAGATAGACATTGTCTGGTGGGTCTTAGTGTTTGTAGTGCCTATGCTACAAGCTTTTGATAATCTTGTCCACACTTGGAAACTGCATGCATAGTAGGTGATACGTGTCATGGTGTATGATTTTTCATTAATTTTATATATGTGCTTGGGAATCGGCACTTCGATAGGTGTTTGAGTAAGAAAAATCCACCGAAAGAGCGACCAGTAGTTTTGCATTTACAAGGATCCACATTTTAGTAATGGAATATAGTTTTGTTTTGGTGTCAAAATGACCAGCAATTTTTGTATAAAAAATCACTTTTTTCAGGTGAAGAACGTTACAGTCAAAAAGGTAGTGACCCGACTGACAAGTGTCACCATGCCGGTCCCACATTCGAATCCCATGATGAAACATTTAAATAATCATACATACAGTCGAGGCATACATGACACACATTTTCTCATAATTGATTCAATTTTCTTTTTAGTATATCAAGTTCATATTTATTGATTTTTTTAAACAACGTTTTTCTTTTGTATTATCAAAACGCTGTAGTATACAACGAGTATATACGTAATCGTGTTTTTCACCTTTAAACTAATTTAATATATCTATTACAATCATCCTTTAGAAAAAAAGTTTCTTGTAATTTTGATATAGCTACTGAATAACCGATAGAAATCTCCCAAAAGAAAAATTGTTTTATAAAACATGGAAATGTTTCATTGGTAAAAGACAACTGCGGAAGCATCTAAAGCTGCTTCTTCGACTGGCGATGATACAACTACCTTAACCTCTTCCTTCTCTGCTTCGTCATTTGCTTATTATAGTCTCAGATTAATGGTTTGGCGCTTACTGCTATGATTCCAATTGTATTTCATGAGTTAAGAGAACTGGTGCATTGTATCGAACTATTTCAGTGTACTAGTGGTACCATAGAGGTGGTACTATTGCTATTACTTATAAACAGAACTTCCCTTATGAATCATCCATCGAGGTGTACTTTCATAGTATTCTACAGGCTCATGTAAGCAAATTCCTTAAAAAATTGTTTGAGCAACATTTCTTGGTTGCTTCACATTTTTGAATTCAATGCTCTACCCATTGTTTATAAACTAGGGAAACTGCATTTAATACTACTTGCTTTTTGGATACGAAATGGAAAGTCAAGAATTGGGGGAATGGCTATTTGATTTTATACATAGTTTCAAGTATTTTAGATTCAAAGGCTAGCATTTAAAGATAAAAACATGCTCCCATGGAAATGTTTCATTGGTAAAAGAGAACTTCCAGAGCATCTAAAGCTACTTCTTCGACTGACGACGATACAACTACCTTAACCTCTGCCTTCGCTACTTCGTCAATTGCTTATTATAGTCTCAGATTAATGGTCTGGCGCTTGCTATTGTGATTCCAATTGTATTTCATGAGTTAAAAGAACCGGTGCATCGTATCGAACTATTTCAGTGTACTAAACGTACCATAGAGGTGGTACTATCGCTATTAGTTATAAACAGACCTTCCCTTACGAATCATCCATCGACGTGTAGTTTCATGGTATTCTACATGCTCATGTAAGCAAATTCCTTAAAACATTGTTTGAGCAACATTTCTTGCTTGCTTCACATTTTTCAATTCAACGCTCTACCCATTGTTTATAAACTAGGGAAACTGCATTTAATACTACTTACTTTTTGGATACGAAATGGAAAGTCAATAATTAGGGGATAGCTATTTTTTTTTATATATAGTTTCAAGTATTTTAGATACAAAGGCTAGCATTTAAAGATAAAAACATGCTCCCATTTTCACTTTTAACTTCCATTTCAATAAAGTCAAATCCCTCATAGCATTGTGATGTCGTTCAACATATGTGTATGATCACAAACAGAATGATGTATCTCCAAAAATAATGTTGTGCATGCATTGGGTTTCTGTTGGCATTATGTCAATTTGTACTCTTTAAATACCTACATAAGGCTTGCATTCTTCATGGCGAGTTTCTTGAAAAGCTTCATAAATAGTCATCATGTCCTAGGAATCAAATTCTTAAGGCAGGGACTTGCTGCCCTTAGCAGCATCCCTGTTTTTCATTGTTCAACTTTTTGTTGGAAACTTCAAGATAACACGGAAAAAACATAAAACCCTTTAAGAATAGATTTAGAAGGATCGTACCCCTTCTTTGAAGGAAAATTCAAAATTTACTATAATGGAAAGGGATTTTATGCCTTTCATTTATTTTCATTTTGAAGAGGATAAAAACATCATTTTCAAAAGTGGGGTATGGCTTTTAGGATAGTCCTTTGAATTTGAAATTTTGGTTTCATTAATGTTAGATTGAGTTTGATTTCCCCATGTTCATATCATTCTCATAGACATTTTGATTTTTGAAATAGAGAATAAACTAAGAGTATATATAGACAAGGTTATTCCAAATCTGGTATGTTTTTTTTACTTGAATTGAATCCTTATGCCAAGTGGAGCTTGCAAGTAACTTCCTCAAGGTGATCAAGTTGTAGATAGATAATTGGATCCAAGAAAATGATTATGAGCAACTACCTTTAAAATTTAATGTTTTTCATGTGTACAACCATTTTATCAGACTATCCAAAGAGAGCTCTCTTCCATACTAAATAAATTGAGAAGGATTCTAAAAAGTCACCAAAGGAAAAAGGTCAAATACATTGCAATGAGATTTGCATTCAAGAAAAGACAAAGAATCTTGAGGCAAGCAATCAAATTAGTTTCAAAAGTATGGATTGGAAACCAAAAAAACATTAGAAAAATGAGGCTGAAATCCAATTTCTATTTGGACTATGAACTTAAATAAATGGAGAAAAGAGCAAAGTTATGGAGTAGGAACAAGAAAATCACTAGGAAAATAAGGAACTCAAAATTTCATTTGAACTAAAGCTTTAAAAAAAGGGACAAAGTAAAGATCTAATAGGTAAAGATGCACTCCATTCAAATGGGGAGGCCAACACAAGTAGCTAAACTATACTCTATGAAGACATTGGGAAGGAATTCCTTGTGATAGAATATCTTATTATTCATATAGGAAATTATGAGAAGATATTGCTAGGGAATTCCTTGTGATAGAATTTCTTATTGTTTATGTAGAAAATTATGAGTTATATCTAGTCTTATAAAAATAGATTACATAATTTATAGTGGCTCAACAAGAACATACATGTCACTTGTAAGAATTGAAAGTGGGTGGGGAGGATAACATTCATTCACCCAAACTACAACCAATGGACAGCCCAAAACCTATAAACCTCACCATACCCATACCCGCCGCAAGACATGCGACACATGTAAACCCAAGTGGAATTTCATCTCATGAACTTCAATTTACAACAAGTGACTTCATAACAACTGAATCGCCAATGAGCCATACCCATGCAGGCACTATAGCTCAAGTTTTATTAAATCGACCATCACTTTCATTTTTCTAATTTCAAACTGTGTTAAAAACGAAATACACTTATTTGTATATCATATTTAATAAAAAAAACAAATGGTCGCCTATCACTTTCATTTTTTGAATTTCAAACCGTGTTGAAAACTATAGAAAGTCAACATACAAGTTTAATTTTTAATGGGTACTTAGTTTATAGCCATGAAAAACACATGTTCTTAGATATGAAAACATATTTACACGAGGAATTTTTTCATTTTTTGAATTTCAAATCGTGTTGAAAACGATAGAAAGTCAACATACAAGATTAATTTTTAATGGGTACTTAGTTTATAGCCATGAAAAACACATGTTCTTAGATATGAAAACATATAGAAGGAACACGTTTCATTCTACCGTCTACCTTATTATTTCTTACGCGTGTAAGAAACGCCTGCTATCATACAAATATTTACCATATAACTCGCGCACAGATGCAATCTATTTTTACCTCTGGATTTCTTCTTCAATTTCCACATAATCCAGTACTATTCAGTTGTTTAACTCGATTCATTTGGTCCTGCATTCATTCGTTCTGTGTACAGCTCCATTCAGTTCAGTTTAGGATTCTGTAGGTGAGCGTTACAGGAATTGAAATGGAGGTCGTTATTCCAAATCTTCCACACGAAATAGTTCGAGATTGCTTGCTCAGGGTCAATTACAATTGCCACGATAAACTCAAATCTGTATGCAGAAACTGGGAGGCTATGATCACAAGCCCCCAGTTCTATGAGGACAGGAAAATCTCTGGAACGAGCGAGCAGTTCATATGCCTCCTTCAGGCGATTCCTCAGGGTAGGTCGCCCGAGCATAAGCGGCAGGGATATCCTGCTTATGGGCTAACTCTATACAACCCTCTACTTAACACCTGGGATAGCCTCCCTCCAATTCCCCATTTTTCCGATGGGATTCCTCTCTTTTGTCAGTGTGTTTGGGTGAATCAGAAGCTGATTATGATTGGGGGATGGCATCCCTCCCACTGGGAGGCAATGAACTCTGTGTTTATTTATGACTTCACGTCCTGTACATGGCGCAGGGGCGCGGATATGCCCAGGGTTCGATCCTTCTTCGCCTGCTCTGTTTCTCCAGATGGGCTTATCTATGTCGCCGGAGGACACGGCGACAATAAAAGCGCTCTGCGAGCTGCAGAGGCTTATGATGTTAAACATGACAGGTGGGAGATTCTGCCTTCCATGAGCCAGGAGCGAGACCGATGCCAGGGAGTATTTTTGGATGGAAAATTCAGTGTGATAAGCGGGTATGCAACAGAGTCGGAGGGTCGATTCGAGAGGAGTGCGGAAGTATTCGATCCGAGTACAGGCGTTTGGAGCACAGTGGAGAACATGTGGAGTATTGGGGGAGACCCCAGGTCGTGCATAGCTGCTTTGGGGTACTTGTATTTCTTCCATAACAGACATGTGATGCGATATAACAGTAAGGAGAACATTTGGGAAGCAGTGGCGTCACTTCCAGAATGTATGGATGATGTTGCTACCTGCGCCACAGTGTGGCGTGACAAGATATTTGTGAGCGGTTCTACCTACAAATCGGGTAAGCAGGTGTGTTACTTGTTCGACGACTCGGGGAAGTGGGTTCACATTGAGAGGCCACATGACTTTGTGGGATTTGTTCAGTCTGCAATTACTGTGGAGATGTGAAATAAATAATGGTAATAAATTTATGAGGCTGTATAATTTATAAAGATATATTTTAGCAATGATATCGTTGTGAGAGGAGGTCATTTGTTATAAAGAAGATGGCTTTATTCACTAAATTGTTGTCTAGCTGTCTAGCCTAGCTGAGAAAATAACATGTTTTATGTATTTTTTTTACTTTAAATAAATTTAAAAGTATCATTGTTTATACTAATTATAATTCGACATTCTCTTCTCATCTTCATATTTTATGGTGTCATTCTGTGGTTTTTCTTTTTAACAATGGTTTGTTCTAAGAACCAAAAGCATATTCTAACTTTTTCAATCTTTCTCACCCAATTTTGATAAGCAAAGGAATCGCTTGATTTCATCCCCTTCATTCATTTCATAAATGTTCATATATATATATATATATATATACTTTAAAAAATATAGGTTGAATGAAAACAAAATTACACGCAAACAATTCTTTAACATAGCCTATTTTTATGTAATATATTGAATATGACCACCTCGTTGCAACTTGAGTGTCGCACTTAATCCACTTCAATTTACTAAGATCTTCTTCATCTTCCAAATATTCTACTTTATCTCTAATAATCCTTCATTGCACATATGCACATCTACATGTTGCATTTTGGCCACCTCATTGGTCATTTTCATGGCATGCTGATAATTTTCAATGGAAACAACATTTTACAACTTTTCCAACAATTCCATGACCCTATGCAAGACTAGAATCACCCCCATCATGGCAGTTGTCCAATAATGTTCACATTCTCATGATATGACATACCATGTTATCTAAAGAATTTACACATGAATCCCTCCATCAATCTATTTTATTTCCTCACATCTACGCTTTTTCCTTATAGCTAATCACCCTTAGCACTCACGAGTTTTATGTGAAAGATGGTAGCTTAGCACCCATTGTAGACTTCGTTGAACTCATGGATCTAAGCTTGGCACTTTTTGTTTTATCATTTTCAAAATCCAATAGCATATTTCAACACTTGATCCAACTAAGGAAATGTCTCCCCATACTTCACAAGAACCAACAACTATTACTCTATAGTAGATTACACATATTTTTCTCCTTGCACATGAACTCCGCCATCACAACTATTTCTACCACCACCTCTATTATAAATATCAAATGTGGGCCTCAAAGGGAACACTCCATCACACTTGGAATGCAGGCATAACTCTCATCGATCTAAGGCTCAAACAACAACATTCATTCTTGATAGGCCTCCACACTTACTAAACCACAATACATCACTTGCACGCATCAAGAGAGCTTGTGGAGTCTCACATCATTAATAGCTTCTTTCCACAAGTGAGTTTCTTCTCCTAGCGATTCATGTTAGTTTCTCACATCTATCAATATATTGAAGGGTTACAATGGAAAACTCAAAAAACAACAATATGTTGACTAGGAGTATTTATTAGAGGTACACATGCATAACTTATTAGAATACTATGTAAAAATATGAAACCTAGGAAATCAAATAAGTTTCTAGGCAAAACTAAAAAATCGCACGTTCTTTTAACGTTGTTATATTACTTTTTTCTCTAAAATATAATGCTTATGTTAGCATTAAAACATCAATTTTAGTACCAAAATGTTGAAATTTCATGAAAAGATGTACAATTGTACATAATGATGAGTTATTGTGTTCCACTATTTTCCATACTTTTAATGATAATTTCAAATATTTTTTTAAATTAATAAGGTTAGGGAAGCTTGAACCTTTTAAGTTAGACGGAAAGTCAACTGAAGAATATAAATAGGTGAGGCGCCTCTCTCATTCACACACATCTTACACTCAAGTATTGCGTTGGAGAGAGAGATAAAGAGTCTACTGTTGAAGATGAGCAAATATTCTTGTTATTGTGTGTTCTCTTGTGTTGTTGGATTTGTCTCTTTTAGTGATCATTTGCTTATGGTTGTGATGTTATGATGCTAAATGTTTTTAGATCTTGTATAACCATTAAAAATCTAACATGGTATCAAAGCCACCCTAAAAGAAGTCTTTGTGCAGCCGAAACACTGCTTCAGCTACGACTACTAAAGATTAGGGTTTCATGATTGAAAACCCTGGAAGACAAAAACTAGTAATGTTGGTACTTTCGCTATAACGTGAGATTGGAGAAGGATCAGGAGATGACACTTTTACAAGCCGAAGATAAATTCACACTCTACCATGTGTAAAATTTTGTAGCCTCAAATTCTCTATAATATAGGAGATATGATTCCTCCTACTCAGGGTTCCAGCCTCTCCCAAAATTGATCCTTAAAAAGTTAAGCTAGGGATAATCTCTATATCTCGACTTAGGAAGGTCCAAATGAAATTTCAAAAGATGTTCCATATAGGGAACAGACTGTAGTTTATGTGGTAAAATTTTCAGACCCCGAAGGTGAAACAATGACACATGGCAGTCCGTACAAGTTTTCTATGTTGAATAGTCCTGAAATAAGTCACATTCGAAAACTTCGCATAAGTCCCACCTGGTGAATCCAGTAGAAATTGATTTGATTAAGTAATAATATCTTTCAGGGTTGGTCGGTACAACGGAAAACAAGGATGGCTTTGATTGTTTGAGAAGGGGACACATACTTTTAGGCGAGGAGCAAAGTGGACAGAAACAAAGCCTCATAAATGGGTTTGTCCCATGGACAGACTACAACAACACACATCGACAGAGGTAGGCACTGAAACTAATTGAACTTGATCAACAACATCTTTTGGGGTGGGATGCTTCACAAGCAAGTCACCAATGCTTGATTTTAATTGATTGATGATTATTAGTCTTTTGAGTTGACTATTTGGAAAGGAGTTGGTGGGGTTGGAAAGAAGATAGAGCGGGCTACCTCAGGACAAATTTTCAGACCTTGAGGAGCCAAACATTAGGAGATATAGCATAAACAATATTGGTCATTTCTGCAGAAGAAATCGAAGAAAAACTAGGGCTTCTTGTTTCGGGAACTTCCCTTCACCAATCAGTTGAAGAAGGAGGAGCATCAAATTCACTCTAGGAGGGCGCATTTATCGATGTAACAAGTTTCTCATTTTGTGGACTTTCATTTTTTGACCTAACACTACTGCTAGAGAAAACTAGGGCATCAGATATTTTGCAGTTCTATCCACAGTTTTGGGAAAATAAGTATGTTGCTCAACTTGCCTTGAGGAGGCACATATTTCTATCCAATCAGATATGAAAGATACCTAAGTTGAAAAATTAGGGTTTCCTTTTTGATGGAAATCGATCCATAAATTGCAGTTTAAAATCATCTTATTTTGCTTTTATTCAATATGGAATAAGAGTTGGGCATATTCCAATGGAAACCGATTCCAAGTGAACTAGCAGATTTCCTTTGGGAAAATCAATTCCAGCCATGGCATATCTTTCCGCTATATCCTTAAGAGGTACAAGCCATATCAATCGAGTTTTTGTTTGATGTTACTCATACCCACCCATAGAGAGAATTACCTCTATGTGCTCTTCTCTTAAAATATGTCTTATTTGTTTAAAAAGTTAACATAGTGTAGAGCATAATTGGCGATCCCTTGTAAGGAATGGATTTTGTAGATAACTTATGTGACTGTTGGATTTTGTGATTACGAATTAGACTTTTGAATATTGTTGGTCAAAGAGGAAACTTGAGATCTATCCTTGAAGGACAATCCATGTACCTCTATCGTGGTTAATCATTATGGGATTTAGTTGTTAATAGGAAGTTAAAATTGTTATGTTGATGCATGTATAACCAATGGGACATCTAGTCATGGAGAGTTGAGTTACATTCAATTCATCTACCCCAGTGGATTCATTGCTCAACTCAGGAGTGGTTTTAGACGGTTAAACATACGTCAAATGAAGCCTACGGTGGGGAGGAAAGTCATAGTCACGTTTTCAGTCGCACAAGAAAACATGTTTGTAATTATGGATAGATAAGTTCTTTTGAGATTACAAAATTCTAATTTAAGTTAAGTACTTGCTAGTCATTTTGTTAAGTAAGATGTTAAGGTGATACGTGTATTTTTTTTATGAATTTAATAGAGTGAAGTAGAAATGTGATTATTCTAATAAAAATTTGATATATATTGAATTTGTTATACTTTCATATGGATTTAATGTGCAAAATTAGTTCAAAGGATGTTGCAGATTAGACTTCAATCAAATGGTTATGTAAGGAGTCAGTTGTGCTAATGATCTGGTAAGTGAAAGATATTGTACTTTTTACAATGATCTTCTGTTTGGTTTGGAAATATTATTAGATAGATGAATGCCTTGCGTATACACAGCTGGATTAATTGTTTGGGTTATCATACCTCTATTTTGTAAAGATTAGTCGTAAACCTAAATTTGGAGAAAGATTGATGAGTAGTGTGATGCTTAGTGTTTATTTTAAAAAGATAGTAATGTTTACGCTTATGTGTTTATACGCTCTCAAGTCATAGTTTGTAAAAGTAGGTAGGGTTTGTGACCCACTTCACCTTGTTGGTACCTTCAAAACTGGAACAAACCCAAGCTACTAGTGCCTTTAATTAATTTTCAACTTCATAACTCATCCATGAGATGTTTGGATCAACCAAAGTTAGTTCTGTGTGGAAGCATGCCTTTCGACACTGTTATGTGCTTTCAGTGGCTAAGAAAGCAAAATTTTAGGTCTGTAAGCTGTCAAAAGCTCTGTTTTTGGTGGCTAATGAACAGCTGCGGCGTTCGCCTAAGCCACCGAAAGCTTTGTTTCTTCAAAATTTAATCAAACTTTTAATCACCCTTTTACAGCTTCAATTCTTACCTTCTGGTATTTCTGCAACTTGCATAGGGATTGAAATAGTAGCAGCATCACGGGCTGCCTACAGATCCTGAAGGCTTATTGCTGCCTTTGCTAGGGTTTCCAGTGCAAGGTGAGCTTGAGATTTAGGGTTTGAATTCCTCGTCTGCAACCTTGACAGTCTGATCATCCTGTAGAGCCTGGCGTTGTCCTTCATTAATATCATATTTGTTTTTTGCAGCAATATATACATCCCTCTCATTTCTAGAAGAGAATCACGCAATTCAGTAATTCTTTTGGTTAATCTTGCATTAGTTCGTTTGATTTCTCTCTCTAAGACCTCTAGCTCATATACTTGCCCTAATAGTTGGTTGATTCTTTGGGACCTAGGTTTGCTAGAGGAAGCTCTTGTCACTTGTTCAACTAGATCCTCCCTTGGTGTAGGTGAAGGAAACTCCTCTTGCCCTACTTGAAACTGATCTTCTAGGTTAGTTTCCTGTTGCTCTTCATCTTCAAAGTCTGAGTAAGTTAGGTTGAGTATATTTCTGTCTGGTGCTGAAACTTCCTCTGCCTTTCCACTGAAATCTAGATTTCTCTTGGCATTGTTGGTCTTCGGAGTTGGAGAGGCCTGATCCACTGCCACTGGAGAGATGGCCCTCCTCTTCCTCTTACCACTCCTGGGAGTGGTGGACTTCTTTGAAGGAGACTTTCCTTTGTCTTCTGGTTGCAATCCTCTCTCAAACTCATTCCAAAATCAGACGTATGTCCATGCTATGTTTCTTCTTTGTAGCAGTTCTAGGACAATGAGCTTTATTAGGCCATGATGGGATAGCATGCCTGCAATTTTGGTGGGCTGGGATTTAACCTGATGGGCCATCTTGGTTAGGCTCTTGTGTAGGTAGAAAGGAAGGTTCAGTGGGATCCTGCCAGTGAAATGGTTCATTAAATTAAAGTGGTATATCATCACCCTACTGTACCTGCCCTCACAACTTATATAGACTAGGATTTCTTTCAACAACTGCTGCCACTTCTCCTCAAGCCAGGTTAAGGGGATGCTTTTCTTCCATACAAAATTCTTGTGCTCAGGCTTCAAGTAAGACCTGAATTCCACATCCTTTGTGATGGTGGTTTTGAACCATTTCTCCCCATTCCTTGGGAGCTCTATTACTTCTACTATTAGAGCCTCATAAACCTGGAACTCTTCTCTACCTATCAATGCCTTCGAGCCATCAAAGGAGAGAGAAAAGGATTCTGCCACTTGCTGGTGGGATCCCTAAATTTTCTCATAGAACCTATAGCAGCCTGAGTCTTTGAAGAGTTGGCATACCTTTGGGTGTGACTTGAGATAGCCAATGTTACCCAATTCCTGTCTGAGGGAAGGTCCTCCTCATTTCTTCATTTTTGGACTGCTCTTCTTGTACCTGCAAAATCAAAATTCAAACCTTGGGGAAGGAGATTACTGTGCTAGATTCAGGGAGGGCTTGGATGAGTGAGGATGCATGCAGGAAAATGTGGAATGGACTGAGGAGAGGGTGCTGATTTTGAGGGGCTGATCGGTGATTGGTACTTGAGCAGGGTGACAGTAAATTCTGATGAGACCTGTGAGACGGCCAGTGCAGTAATCATTTTAATTGGAACTCAATGTTTTGGGGTGGTTTGATTACAGTCACGGGATAGGTGGAGGGTAGCAAGGTTTTGGGTTTTTTATCAGTCACTTCGGTTTCATAATAACCTCTTCTTTACCAACTCATGATTTTTTGTAGTCCCAGTCTTTTCGACGGTTAAGTGATTGATAGTGGCGCTCTTCATGCTGATGATGTTTGATTGTGATGGATGCGCTAACTATTTTCCACTTTTGGAGCTTTCAGTGGTTAAGGTAATTCTGGATCCAAGTTTTAAGCTGCCAAAAGCTGGGAGTTTTGGTGGCTAATGAACGTTGAGATGTTTGCCTAAGCCACCGGAAGATGCTCTTGAAAAATTTCATTAAAAAACGAAGTCAATGAGCTTTCGGTCGTTAATGTAGTCCCAAGTCCCATTTTCAAGTTGCTAAAAGCTAGGATTTTCTGTGGCTAATGAACTGTTGAGAATTTCGCTTAACCCGCCAGAAGCTACTCTTCAAAAATTTCATTAAAAAATGGAGTCAATGAGCTTTCGGTGGTTAATGTAGTCCTTAGTCCCATTTTCAAGCTACCGAAAGCTGGGATTTTCAGTGGCTAATGAATTGTTGAGAAGTTCACCAAGTCACTGAAAGCTAAACCTTGATTTTTATGAAAAATCAGAGTACAAGGCATTCCAAATTTGTTAAACACACAAAAAATATTTCCTAATGTGCCCTAAAATCTTCATCACTATGCAAAAATAAATTTTATGAGTTTGACGTATTGAAGACTAATTTATTTAGGAGATAACATCTGGCTCCTACTCGCGGATGGGAACCTTCCTATGAGGTCCCAAGAACCCCAGACCAAATTCCTTTCCTGAAAAATAAGAATTAAACCTATCTCCTACTATTCCATTGGGCATGGAGTTTATTTTGCAAAAAAATAAAAATAAAATATTTTACAATAATAAGGCTTTAATGCCTTAGATGAATAGAGTTTCAGAAATCACCCATTGACTGGGCCATCAAACACCTCCTCACCTTCCAGATTTTGTAGTTTTAAAGTGTTGTTCTGTTGCACTTGAGCTATCACAAAAGGGCCTATCCACAGAGAATCAAATTTACCATGCTTTCCCTTGTCCTGCCTCACAGCATCCCATTTCAGAACCTAGTCTCCAACCTGAAAAATTGTCCACCTTTGCCTTCTTGTCAAAAATACTTTTAGTCTTCTTTTGGTGAGCTTCTGACTTCTCCACCACCTCTTCCCTAACTTGCTGCAGCTCAACCAAATCAAGGATCCTCCTTACTATGTCATTCAGTTCATCCTGCTCCTCCTGAAAGAATTTGGCTACTAGTAGAATCAGCTGAATGGGAAAAATGGCCTCAGTACCATAAACCAAATTAAAAGGAGAAGTACCTATGGATTTTTTGTTGGTCACCCTGTCATCCCATAGAGCAAACTTTAGATTAGAATCCCAGCTCTTCTGATTATTCTCTAATAGTTTTCTGATGATTCTAACTAGGCTCTTATTGGATGACTTAGCAAGGCCATTGCCTTGAGGGTAATAGGAAGTGGAATGCACCAATTGAATGCCCATTGACTCACACATGTTAACCAATGCCCCAACTTTAAAAGCTGGTGCATTATCAGTCACTAGCCTTATTGGGCAGCCAAATCTGAAAATTTGGGGCATTATCTGTCACTAGCGTTACTAGGCAGTCAAATCTGATAAAGATGTTCTCATATAAAAACTTCATGATGACTTGGTGGGTGCCATTCCTTGTGGGGACTGCCTCTATCCACTTGGTGAAATAATCTGTGGCTACTAGGATCCACTTGTGTTGACCACTTGATGAAGGATTAATTGCACCTATGAAATCAAGACCCCACTACTGGAAAGGACCATTCACTACAATAGGTCTAAGGGGAAAAGATCTGAGTTGTTTCTTTCCTATGAATCTTTGGCATTTGTCATTGGATTTTACAAAGGTACACACATCAAAGAAAAAAACAGGCCAATAGTAACCAGCCCTCAGAACCTTGTGGGCTATGGTATTCCAGTAATGATGGCCCCCACCTGTTCTTGAATGAAACTGATGTATGACCTGAACTGACTCTTCTTTATCGAAGCATCTCAGCAAAACACCAGAAGGATCTTTCCAATACAGTAGCTTATCAATTATACAAAATTTAACAGACTTAAGCTTAAGAGCCCATGCTTGAGTCAGGCTTAGCTTAGGGGGAACTTCTAAACTTTGCAAGAAATGAATAATACCCGAGTACCACTCACATGAAGACAAGTTCTCAGCCACCTTCTCACTGTCATGCTGCTCCCGAACTGCCTTTGCTGCTACCTCTGTTGCTACCTCTGTCTACAGGTTTGCTAAACTTATACCAATGAAATTCATTTTCAATAGATCACAATTTTCTTCAACCATGAGCTTAGCTAGGCCTTGGCCTTTCACTAGCTTGATGGGATTTACTTCTATGTCAAACTCAATAAGCTTGGCAATCCATTTTTCTCTCTTTCCATCAATATCAGGCTGGATCAAAACATCCTTCACAGTAGCTGAAGGGACGCAGGCAAGGACCTTTGTATGTAGAATGTAAATCTTGAAGGATTTCAGTGACTTAATGATAGCATAGACATGTTTCTCAATAAGATCATACTTCAATTCAACATCCCTTAATGTTTTGCTTAAAAATGCAATGGGGTGATCAAGGCCTTCATCATCGTTCTGTAACAAAACTGCTTCCACTGTGTCATAGGAAGCAAAGGAGAAAATGTAGAAGCCCTTGGTGTAGTATGGACTAATCAGAGTGGGAGCTTCCATGATAGCCTTCTTGATAGCTTCAAAATATTTTCTTTCTTGCTCTATCCATTTGATTTCAGCTTCCTTCCTCAACATAGAGGTTATGTGTTTTACCAACTCAAAAAAATTTGGGATAAACCTCCTGACAAAATTTATCTTACCCAGGAATGACTGAATGTCCCTTTTTGACCTAGGTATGGACAACTTCTGGATTTCTTCAACTCAAACAGGATCAATCTTCACACCTTCTGCCAAGACTATGTGCCCTAGGAGTTTACCCTCCCTCGGATCAAATTGAGACTTCTTTGGGTTTAGAGATATCCCAAACTGTCTACATTTCAAAAACATCCTCCTCTAGTGCTGCAAATGTTCTTCATGGCTGTTGGAGTAAACAACGACATCATCAAGGTATATGAGAACAAACTTGTCTTTCAATCCCACAAAAGCTATGTCCATGGCTCTCTAAAAGGCGGCCCCAACATTCATTATCCCAAATGGCATATTGGCATACATGAAAGTACCCCAGGGAGTGGTAAATGCAGTTTTCTCTTGATCATCAGGGTGTACAGGAACTTGATTGTAGCCAGAGAAACCATCTAGGAATGACATGAGATTAGCTCCTAAGACTCTTTGTAACAGATGCTCCATCTTGGGTAAGGGGTATTTGTCTTTCTTGGAGCATTTGTTTAGGTTTCTGAAATCAATGCATAACCTGATCTCCCCATTTTTCTTCCTCACTATCACTAAGTTTGCAATCCATTTGGAATATCTCAGTGGGATTATGATTTTTGCATTAAGGAGCTTTTGGATTTATTTCTCAATCACTGGCAGAAGGAGGGGACTGATAGGTATTAGCTTTTGTTTGAAAGGGATGGTGTCCTTTTCCAAGGGAATCTTATGTTGGATGATAGTTGTGTCATAGGTTTTCAGATCATTGTATTCCCAAGCAAATACATCAGCAAACTCTTTCATAAGACTACAAAGTTCAAACTTCTGATTAGTAGTTAACTCAGAGGACAAATTTACCAATTTTGGGTGACTTTGGCTACCTAGGTTATGCTCATGGAAATCAGGGTCTTTCTCCCTTTTCACAAGTTTAAAGGGAACATTGTTATGATAAAAAAGCTCTTCTAGGGGCACTAGAACCCGAGGTATATAATTGCTAGGCAACTGAACAATATTCGGTTTGCCTATTTTATCTTATGATTTGGGCCTCTGGGATCCTTCCATATTTAGGTTTTCTTGATCAATATGCATATCAGAAAACTCATCTAAAACCTAGAGAAATTTACTGAGTTCATCATCATTTTCAAAAACTTTCCAAAAATTCACATTATCAGGGAGGGATGGCCTGTACTTTACTTGGATCTCATAGTTCGGCTTAGGAGGCAAAGGGGGAATGAACATACTTGCAGAGACAACAAGGGAATCATCTAGATGTTTCATAGCTCTAGGTATATATGAGAGTTCAAAAAATATAAAAGAGTCCCTGAGTTTCCATACCTCATCTCTGTATGCCTTCAGCCTGACATTCTTTGCTTGAAAATTATTGTTCACCTGTTGTATGATGAGATATGCATCTCCAAAGATATTCAAGGACATGAATCCCATTTCCTTGACAGCCTTCACTCCCAAAAACAACGCCTCATATTCTGTTATGTTGTTAGTAGTCTTGAAATCAAGCTTATAAGACAAATGTATAGTCTCCTTTGAAGGAGAAATCGGGACTATACCTGCACCTGCTAAGGCTTGAGTACTGGCCCCATCAAATAATATGCTCCAGACAGAGGTGGTTACTTCCTCAGGTGGCTAACAGGTAGGCTTTGTGAGCTATATAGGTACTGACTGAGAATAATCTATTTGCAGAATGCATGCCCCAAAGTCTGTGTCTATTGCATAGATGGGATGATTTATAGAGTTCTTGGCATTACTCATGATGTAGGTGAATTGGTTCTCTTTGTAGAGTCTCTTGGTCTCCCCTACAAACATTGGGATTGTAGCATATGTAAGGTCCATCTGAAGGGTACCACCCAACCTTTTACTGCATGAACAAGAAAAAATGAGGCCAAACTTATGTGGGATGTCAGCCACTACTATGCCCATCACTATGTTTTTTGAAGGCAGCTGGGAGAGGTTTATGACAAGGTCTTTGATGAAGCCTAGGCATTTGACCTTCCTAGAGTCGAAAGAGAAGAGATCATGGTAGGTCTTTGTAATGTTGAGGCCAAGCTCATCCATCACTGCTTTTGGCATTAGGTTGTGGGATGCTCCTGAGTCAAGAAAACAGTTGTGAAAGATCTTGTCATGGATGTTCAAAGATATGTAGAAAGGTGGGAAAGACTTATCCAACTCTTCAATCATAGGACCTAGGATTACTATGGTCTTATCATCTTGGAAGTTCACAAAGTCAGCATCTATGGGTGTCCTTGGATGAAGATATTTCAGTATGGATGATTTGAAGGCATCATTCTTCATAAGCTCTATCAAGGGAAAAGGGATTTCTAACTTCTAAATTTCTAACTCAAGATTGAAAGAATAGGATAATTTTTTAGAAGTTCTTACCTCTTGTGGTGGGGCTTTGAGCTGAATAGGATCATGGGCTGATGGCTGTAATGGTGTTTGCTACTGTTTTGGAGGAGAATCCATATTCTTTGCAGGAGCAACAATCTTTTTCGCAGGAGGAGCAGGCTGCTTTGTAGGGGTAGGACTCTTCTTCACATGAGAAACAATTCTGTATCTCAAATTATAACCTTCTTGATCATCTTCCTGATATAAGGATTCTTCCATGATCTGCTCATTCATGAGGGATTCCTCATATTCTGCTTGTGTCAGGAAAGAGAGATCAATTTCATCTTCCATACAGTTGATATTGTCTTCTACCTCCCCTTATTCATGAGCAAACTCTTGTTCTTCTTCCAGCACACCATTTTGGAAAGGAGCTCTGATTCTCTGATCCTCGGCTTGATTCCTATCCCTTTGAAGGATCTGAGTTGGTGGGTTATTTCTTCTAAAAGGGACAAAATTAGGGTTTCTGGGAGCAAAATCATTTGGCCCTTTACCTCTCACAGGTATTTTCCCTCGGTCTTTAAGTCTAGACATTTTAGCTATCAAACTGTCCAACATTTTGGTCATTTTTCTCAATTTTATTCTCTGATGAAGAAGCCCCTAGAGGATCTGAGGGTTGATTCTTCCTGTCCATTTTCCCCTTAACCTTCTGAGATGCAACAATATTGGACTCAACTTCAAGAGCAACATCTTGCATGAGTGACAAAGAAGCATATCTTCTTTCTTTGAGAAGAAGACAAAAATCTGAAGCAAAGGCATTGGCATAAGTGATTTTGGATGAAGTGTCATTTGGCTTGAACTCAGCAAGGATCTTGCTGAACATTTTATTAAATATTTTTTTGAAATTGGAAACAGACTCACCATTCTCTCTCCTCACATTGCTAAATTCAGTGATATAGTAAAGGTGGTCTCTTCTTTCTCCCCAATGCTTCAAAAATATGTCATCTAGGGCTTCGATGCCTGTTATTGATCCAACAGGTAACTCTTTGAACCATTTCCTAGCCTGACCATCTAGACTTTGCACAAAAACCCTAGTCCACACATCCTCTTGTTCAATGTTTATATTCCCAGCATAATTGTAGAATGCCTCTAAATACTCCTCAGCTGTGAAATCTCCCTCCCCAGTAAAATTTGGCATACATTTAAGATAATCTCTAGTAGGCATGGCAAAGAGGGAGTTAGGAAAATTTAGAGGGGAATATCTGGAAACAAGGATCCTTTCCATCTTGGTTAGAGGGGCACCCATATTGGATATGGGTATGGAAAAGGCTGAAGGGGATGCTGCTGGTGTGGGTAGAATATGAGAAAGTATTTGTGGTAGATCTACCACAGTGGAGTCGCCAGGGATGAGATCTTCACAAGCAATAGTGCTTGAAGATTCCTCGACCCTAATTTTTTTTGATTTACTTATAAATTTCTGAGAACTAGATACTTCAGCAAAAGAAGATTGAAATGGAGGTTTATTTGATATAACAGCAAAAATACCTCTGGAAATACCTGATGTAGCTCCCCTTGCAGCTCTGGAGGTCTGTCTTAGTGAAGCCCTTACTCTTTTTATAATCTCTTTCGGATCCGAAACAGGTGTCACTGGTGGCCCTTGAGGGTTTTCTCTAGTACTTGGTCTTCTTGAAGCCACATTATTCCAATGGAGTCGCTAGATAGATGATTACAACCAAAATAGTTTCCAGAATTTGTCTATCATCAAAGTAGGATCTATGTCGTCCCCCAGGGAAGCTAAGCTTCAGTCTCCTCTCCCCGGCAATGGCACCAATTTGTTAGCTCTCTAGGAAACTCCTCTAGGTTTCAGCTTGAGGATTCCAGGTAACTTCAATATTTCTTCAATGGTTTACTAAATGGATCAAGTCAGATAACCTATAAGACCTCACTCACTCAAGACATGCATAAAACTCAATCAAATAGATAAGGCTTCTAACTATCAATGTTTAGAGGGTTTATAATAAGGTGAATAAATGAAGAACTCACTATGCTGGCAGATTCATATATAAAGCAATCAAATATGAATGGCTAATCATAACAAGGAAATATACTTGCAATCCAACTCATCAACACAGAGATAGGATGATAGCTATCTGGTATTAGAAAAATAGAATAAACCTAAATCAAACATCCAAGCACAAGTACAGAACAAAAAAGAGATGGAACCTGAACATATAATGGCAAAAGAGCTTATATGAAATGATGAATAACATGAGAATATTGATTACAATAAGGGTCTAAAAGTCTCTGAGGTCGAACCCTTTCTTCAACATTAGTCACAGGCTTTATAGCCTTTACAAAATTTATTTCAGATCCTGAAAAATTGGATCGAATTTACTAAAAATAGATAAACTTAACTGTTTTGCAAAATTTAGGTCAAAAACCATAACTTAAGTGCTAATATACCTAAATCCAACACTTTCTTACTCCTTGAACTCTTTAATAACTGCAGTGATCACTAAAGTAAAACTAGGACCTGCTATCTAGCATACAAGTCACAGCTTGTCAAAGTAGGTAGGGTTTGTGACCCACTTCACCTCACTGGTACCTTCAAAACTGGAACAGAACCAAGCTGCTGGTGCCTTTAATTAATTTTCAACTTCATAACTCATCCATGAGGTGTTTGGATCAACCAAAGTTGGTTCTGTGTGGAAGCATACATTTCGGCACTGTTCTACACTTTCGGTGGCTAAGAAAGCAAAATTATGGGTCTGTAAGCTGCCGAAAGCTCTATTTTCGGTGGCTAATTAACAACTGCGATGTTTCCTAAGCCACTGAAAGCTCTGTTTCTTCAAAATTTAATCAAACTTTTAATCACCCTTTTACAGCTTCAATTCTGACCTTCTGGTATATCTGCAACCTACATAGGGTTTGGAATAGCAGCAACATCACGGGTTGCCTCCAGATCTTGAAGGCTTATTGCTGCCTCTACTAGGGTTTCTAGCCCAAGGTGAGATTGATATTTAGGATTTGAATTCCTCATCTACAACCTTGACAGTCTAATCATCCTGTAGAGCTTGGCGTTGTCCTTCATTAATCTCAGATTTCTTTTTTGCGGTAGGATATACATCCCTCTCATTTCTATAAGAGAATCATGCAATTCATTATTTCTTTTGGTTAATCTTGCATTAGTTCTTTTGATTTCTCTCTCTAAGACCTCTAGTTCATATACTTTCCCTAATAGCTGGTTGATTCTATGGGACCTAGGTTTGCTAGAGAAAGCCCCTATCACTTGTTCAACTAGATCCTCCCTTGGTGTAGGTGAGGGAAACTCCTCTTGCCCTACCTTACTCAGACTCTGAAGATGAAGAGGAACAGGAAACTCACTCCTCTTCATCTTCAGAGTCTGAGTAAGGTAGGTTGAGTATATTTCTGTTTGGTGCTGAAACTTCCTCCGCCTTTCCATTGAAATCCATATTTCTCTTGGTTTTGTTGGTCTTAGGAGTTGGAGAGGCCTAATCCATTGCCACTGGAGAGATGGCCCTCCTCTTCCTCTTACCACTCCTGTGAGTGGTGAACTTCTTTGAAGGAGACCTCCCTTTGTCATCTGGCTGCAATCCTATCTCAAACTCATTCCAAAATAGGAAGTATGTCCATGCTATGTTTCTTCTTTGCAACAGTTCTAAGACAATGAGCTTTATCACGCCATGATGGGATAGCCTACCTGCAATTTTGGTGGGATATGCTTTAACCTGATGGCCCATCTTGGTCAGGCTCTTATGTAGGTAGAAAGGCAAGTTCAGTGGGCTCCTACCAGTGAAATGGTTCATTAACTTAAAGTGGTGTATCATCACCCTATTATACCTGCCCTCACAAGTTATATAGACCAGGATTTCTTTCAACAACTGTTGCCACTTCTCCTCAAGCCATGCCGAGGGGATGCTTTTCTTCCATACAACATTCTTGTGCTCATGCTTCAAGTAAGACCTAAATTCCAGATCCTTCGTGATGGTGATTTTGAACCATTTCTCCCTAGTCCTTGGGAGCTCTGTTACTTCTACTATTAGAGCCTCATCAACCTGGAACTCATCTCTGCCTATCAATGCCTTCAAGTCATCAAAGGATAGAGAAAAGGCTTCTGCCACTTGCTGGTGGGATCCCTGAATTTTCCCACAGATTCTGTAGCAGGTTGAGTCTTTGAAGAGTTGGCATACCTCTGGGTGTGACTCAAGATAGCCAATGTCACCCAATTCCTATCTGAGGGTAGGTCCTACTCCTTTCTTCATTTTTGGACTGCTCTTCTTGTACCTGCAAAATCAAAATTCAAACCATGGGGAAGGAGATTACTGTGTTGGATTCAGGGAGGGCTTGGATCAGCGAGAAAGCATGCAAGAAAATGTGGAATGGACTAAGGAGAGGGTGTTTATTTTGAGGGGTTGATCAGCGATTGGTACTTGAGCAGGGTGACATTAAATTCTGATTAGACCCGTGAAACGACCACTGTAGTAATCATTTTAATTGGAACTCAATGATTTGTGGTAGTTCGATTGTAGTCACGGGATAGGTGCAGGGTAGCGAACGTTTGGGTATTTTGTCAGTCACTTCGGCTTCATAACGACCTCTTCTTTACCAACTCATGATTTTTTTGCAGTCCCAGTATTGTCGGCGGTTAAGTGCTTGATAGTGGTGCTCTTCATGCTGACGATGTCTAATTGTGACAGATGCGCTAACCGTTTTCCCCTTTTGGAGCTTTTGGTGGTTAAGGTAGTCTTGGATCCAATTTTTAAGCTGCCGAAAGCTAGGCTTTTCGGTGGCTAGTGAACTTTGAGATGTTTGTCTAAGCCACCGGAAGCTGCTCTTCAAAAATTTCATTGAAAAGTAGAGTCAATGAGCTTTCGGTGGTTAATGTAGTCCCGGGTCCCATTTTCAAGCTGCCGAAAGCTGGGATTTTCGGTGGCTAATGAACTGTTGAGAATTTTACCTAAGTCACTGAAAGATAAACCTTGTTTTTTATGAGAAAACATAGTACAAGGCATTCCAACTCTGTTAAACAAACAAAAAATATTTCCTAATGTGCCCTGAAATCTTCATCACTATGCAAAAATAATTTTTCTGAGTTTGACCTATTGAAGACTAATTTATTTAGGAGATAACATAGTTGTTGGGTATATGTTATATTATTTGCATGTGGGTATGGAGCGGAGGTGCGCATGTCACCCCTGCAACTTGGTGATCCCAAAAGCACCTTCCGGGATCCTAAAAACACCTTTTTTGGCTATTTATAGATTTTATGGCTATTTAAAGTTGTTTGTGGATATTTTTAGAATTTGTCTAAAAATATGTGACTTAATCCTGGTTAAGGGATTGGAGTCTTTTTCTAATCCGGGTTAATGGATTAGGGTATTTGTTGCGGAATACCCCTATTTTGTATTCTGAGGATTCATAATGCAATGAAGAGAATATAGAAGGTGTGGCTCCAAGGTTTTCTGGTTTCTCCCAGTTAAGGGTTTCCAGGGTAAATCTTTGTGTTTATGTGTGAATGATGTGTTGTGATCTCTATTTTGCTTAAAAGAATCTGTATGCTTTGCTTCTCTGCATAGGTTTAAAACTTACATGTGGTATCAGAGCTCGATTTTGGCATTAGGGGGACGCCTTTGTTGTTAAGGGTTCGACGCAATTGATAGATCTTGGGTATGTGATAAACCTGGGTTTAGTGGGAGATTTGTAGTGTTTATTTGTGCATTGAAAGAGAATGGCAAGCACTTCAAGAATTGAGATCAAGAAATTTAACAGCCAGAATTTTGAGCTATGGAAGCTCAAAATGGAGGATCTTCTAGGAGATCGGGAACAATGGATTGATGTGGATACAGATACGAAACCCATTGCAATGTCACAAGATGATTCGAATAAATTAGAAAGAAGGGCAAGGAGTACAATACGATTGTGCTTATCAGACTTTGTGTTGTTGAACGTATCTGGTGAAGATAGTGCAGTAAATCTATGGGAAAAACTAGGGAGTTTGTATCAATCAAAATCCCTTGTGAACAAGTTGTTTCTGCAAAAGAAGTTGTTTCACCTCAGAATGGACGAGAATGACACTGTAACAGAGCATTTGAATGTCTATAATACTTTGGTAAGTTAGATAACCTCTGTTGGTATTAAAATGGCTGAAGAAGATAAATGTATTACATTATTGTGTTCTTTGCTAGATTCCTAGGACATGGACAACCTAATTATTACAATAGGTAGTGCTAGCTAGGAAACCTTAAAATTTGATGAAATTGTATCATCCATACTATCAGAAGAGATGAGGCAGAAAACTACAGATAATCATAGCATGGATGCCTTGTCTGTGAGAGGTTTCCCCTAGGAGAGAAATAAAAATAAAGGATCAGAGGGGAGATCTAAATCTAAGGGTAGATCTAAATCCCCAGGAAAGGAATAAGGAAGTGTTGGAAATGCGGTAAAGCTGGGAACTATAAAAAGGATTGCAGATATAAGAATGTTGAGAAAGAAAAGGGATATGAGGATACCCCTTCCACAGAGGCGAAGAACTCCTCAGAAGGAGGGGATGTGTACCTAGCTTCCACAGGTAGTCCTTTAGAAGGTGATATATGACCGATTGACTCAAGTCCGTCATGCCATATGACCCCTCATAGGGAGTGGTTCTGTGAATATGAAAAGTACAATGGAGGATATGTGTACTTGGAAGATGATTCACTAGCCAGTATCATTGGATGTGGTAGAGTCAAGCTAAAACTGAAGGATGGAAGGATTAGAACTCTTCCTGGAGTGCTACACATTCCAAATCTAGCAAGAAACTTGAGATCTGATAGAAAGATGGATGTTGCAGGTGTAAAGACTGTTTGTGGAGATGGCGGTTGCAAAATGGTTCGAGGATCAATGGTATTGATGAGGGGAATTCGGTATGGAACTCTGTACAAACTATTGGGAAAAACCATCATTGATGAATGCAAAAATTCTGTTGTGCTGGAGGAAGGAGGTAAAGATGACAAAACCCTGTCTGCATCAGGAGGAAAGACAATGCTTTGGCATCAAAGACTGGGGAATATCAGAGAAAAGGGACTTTGAGCATTACAAGGTAAAGGTATGGTTGAAAGTATGACTGATTGCACTCTGGATTTTGATTTCTGTGAACATTGAATATATGGAAAACAAAATCGAGTAAGATTTGCATCTGGTGCTACAAGAGCAAAGGGAATTTTAGAATTAATACATAGTGATGTGTTTGGACCTGTTCTTGTTCCATCATTAGGAAAATATGTGTATTATGTTTCATTTATAGATGATTTCTCAAGGAACATATGGATTTATTTCCTTCGAAATAAATCTGAAGTATTGGCCAAGTTTAAAGAATTTAAGGCTCTTGTAGAAAGTTGGTCAGAAAAGAAAATAAAGGTGTTGAGGACAGATAATGGTGGAGATTTTTTTCGAAATGAATTCGAGGAATTTTGTAAGAAGTGTGGTATATCAAGGAAAAATACTACTCTATACACACCTCAATAGAATAGAGTTGCCGAGAGGATGAATAGGACGTTGATGGAAAAGGAAAGGAGCATGCTAAGCAATGCTCGGATAGGAAAATAATTCTGGGAAGAAGCAGGGGAGACACCATGTTACTTGGTAAATTGATCACCCACATCAGCACTGATTGATAAAAATACACAAGAGGTATGGACTGGTAAGAAACCCTCTATTAAGCATCTAGAATATTTTGGTTGTGATGCTTATGTACATGTTACAAAGGAGAAAAGGATAAAGTTGGATAACAAAGCTGAGAAGTGTATCTTTATTGGATATAAAGATGGTATGAAAGGGTATAAGCTTTGGAATATTGTAACTAAGAAGACTATTTACAATAGAGATGTTGTGTTTCGAGAGGTAAAAGAAGTCCCCAGATAGGAAGTGAATCCAATGGAAAAGGAACTAGAGAAAATAGAGTTTAAGTTAGAAGGTGAAGAATCTGACTCAATAGAAGAAGTGGAATCAGAATAAAAAGAACCTCATACTCTAGTTTTGAGGAGATCATATTGAGAAATAAGGCAACTGGAAAGGTATTCTCCTCCTGATTTTTGCTTTCATTTTGCTATGTCTATTACTGATGATGATCCTAGAAATGTGAAGGAAGTTGTTGATTCAGAGGACAGTGATCTATGGAAAAAGGCCATGGATGAAGAAATGGATTCCTTGGACAAAAATGAAGCTTGGAATCTAGTCCAGTTACTAGCTGGGAGAAAATCTGTTGGGAGCAAATGGTTATTTAAAAAGAAGTTGAATGCAGAAGTTAAAGTGGATAAGTATAAAGGCCGCTAGGTAGCAAAGGGATATTCTCAGGTAGAGGGGATTGATTTTGGTGAAATATTTTCTCCAATTGCAAAATTAACTTCTATTATATTTCTTCTTTCTATTGCCGATGCTTTTGATCTTGAAGTAGAGCAGATGGATGTGAAGACATCGTTCTTACATGGGGATCTAGAAGAAGAAATATACATGAAACAATCAGAAGGGTTCATAGTAAAGGGAATGAATGAGTTGGTATGTAAACTAAAGAAGTCCCTTTATGGTCTAAAGCAATCTCCAAGGATGCGGTACCAAAAGTTTTACACATACATACTTGGATTGGGGTTTGTGAGAAGCAAAGCTGATCATTATGTGTATTCCAAACAGGTTGGTGATCACTTCATTAACATAGTTTTGTATGTTGATGACATGTTGCTTATTGGAAACAACAAATATGTTATAAAGGAGGTGAAGTATCAACTGTCCTCCAAGTTTGATTTGAAATATCTCGGTGCTGCAAACTTCATTCTGGGAATGGAGATAAGAAGATATTGTGCAAACAAAACGATCAGTTTAAATCAAAGAAAATATGTTGAGACGGTACTACAAAGATTTAACATGCAGGAAAGTAAGTCGGTCAAGGTTCTTATTCCTGTAGGTGTAAAGTTATATGTAGAGCAGTGTCCTAAGACACAGGAAGAAAAAGAAGACATGTCACGAGTTCCATATGCCAGTGTAGTTGGTAGTTTGATGTATGCAATGGTTTGTTCAAGACCAGACATTGCTCATGCAGTGGGAGTTTTGAGTAGATATATGTCAAAACCAGGAAAGGAGCATTGGACAACTATAAAGAGGGTCTTCAGATATTTGTGTGGCACCATAGATTATGCAATCTGCTACCAAGGAAGACCTGGACTAAACAGAATAATAAATGCACATGGATTTGTTGATGCATACTGGGTTGGAGACCTTGATCATAGAAGATCTAAAAGTGGGTATGTGTTTAACCTATTTGGAGGAGCTATTAGTTGGATGAGAAAGAGACAAGTTGTAGTTTCACTCTCAACTACAGAAGCTGGATACATGGCAGCCACTCATGCAAGCAATAAGCTGTGTGGTTGCAAAGATTGTGTTCAGGTATTGGGTTTGTACAGAAAGGTGTAAGGTTATATTGTGATATCCAAAGTGTAATCTTCCTGGAAAAGAACCCTGCTTATCATGCCAAGACAAAGCATATTGATGTGCAATATCACATTGTGAGAGATATGGTTGAAGACAAGAAGGTGCTGCTGGAGAAGGTTGACATCGTGAAAAGTGTTGCAGACTCATTAACAAAGTCTATTAGTACAAATAAGTTCTCTTTGTGTAGAGAATCTATGGCATTGTTTCCTTGAACCTGTGACTTTATGAGTACATGACTCATTGTTATACAAAGGAAACAACAAGTGGGAGAATGTTGGGTAGATGTTATATTCTTTGCATGTGTGTATGGAGGGGAGGTGTGCATGTCAGTGTTGTAGCTCGACGATCCCAAAAGCACCTTCCGAGATCCCATAAGAACTTTTTTTTTGGATATTTATAGATTTTATGGCTATTTATAGTTGTTTGTGGCTATTTTTAGAATTTATCTAAAAATATGTAACTTAATCCTAGTTAAGGGATTGGAGTCTATTTCTAATTCAGGTTAATGGATTAGGGTATTTGGATGTTGTGGAATACCTATATTTTGTATTTTGAGGATTCATAATGTAATGAAGAGAATATAGGAGGTGTGTCTCCAAGGTTTTCTAGTTTTTCCCGGTTAAGGGTTTCCAGGGTAAATCTCTGTGTTTATGTGTGAACGATGTGTTGTAATCTCTATTTTTCTTAAAAGAATCTGTATGATTTGCTTCTCTGCACAGGTTTAAAACTTACAATAGTTTGAGTATTCCCATATTGATATGTCAGGTTCAATATTTTTCATACTGATATTGATGTGGCAAGATCAGTATTTATAAATTGATGTTGATAATCATGTTGCTTCAACATTTTTATGTTGATGTTGTGGTTATGGTCCCAACACCTTGTGTTGATGTTCTTGATATGGTTGTAGTATCAACACCTTGTGTTGATAATGTTGATATGGTTGAAGTCACAACGTCTTATGTTGATGATGTTGATATGGTTGTGGTCCCAATACCCTATGCTGATAATGTTAATGTGGTTGAAGTCACAACACTTTGTGTTTATGATGATGATGTTGTCTCAACATTTTTATGTTGATGATGATGTTCCAACATCTCTATGCTGACTCATGTAGATGATGATATAACATTTATTGATGATGTTTCTTTAGCACTAACATGCTAATGATGTTGTTGTTGTTTCAGTATTTACATACTGATGATGCATATGTTGATGTTTTAGTATTTACATACTGATGTTGCAGACAATGTTTCAGTATTGACATACTGATGGCAAAGAAGAAGATTCAGTATTCATATAATGATATTACAGAAGATGATTCAGTATTCACCTACTGATGTGGCAGAAGAAGATTCAGTACTTGCATGCTGATGTTACAGAAGAAGGTCCAGAAGATGATTCAGTATTCACATACTGATGTTACAGAAGAAGGTTCAATATTCAGAATATCATTCAATATTCACATATTGATGCCATAGAAGATGATTCAGTATTCTTATACTGACAAGAGAGACGATGATCCAATATCCACATAGAATATGACGTAGAAGATGATCCAGTATTCATACATGGACATGATAAATGATGACTCAGTATTCACATATACACTGATGCTATAAAAAGAAGACCTAGAAGATGATTCAATATTCTCATACTGATAAGATAATTTAGAAGATGATAGAAGATGCTTGAGTACATACAGAAGCTAATTCATCATTTATATACTGAAGATGATAGACTATTATCCAGCTGAGAGCAATGATGAAGATGAATGATGATGTTCCAAAAGTTCCTATGACATATAGATATTCACCAGTCATTTGTACAGTTGTGATGATGGTTTTTGTTGATGTAGAATACCTTCCTAGTTAAGAGGGAGTGTTAAAGTATTGTAACTTCGGAAGATATTCTATTGTACTTTTGTTGTATTCTTCTTCGAAGATGTTATTCCTCCATTCAGAGATGTCCTTGATGTAATTGGTCATGTGTCACGTCCCCACCCTTCTACTAGAGAGGGAAATGACTATGATTCTATCTAATTCAGGAAATCTAAGCTCCATAGAGTAAAATAAAATGCATTGAACTTAAAAACATACACAGATTTGTAAAACATGCAATATACAATGGAAGCAATCACATTTCATTCAAGCATTCAAAACATTAGACATGTTCATCATGTTTCATCAAGCAAATACAAATGCATAGATTAACACAAGAGATACTTATCTTGAAAGAAGCTTGTCCCTCAACCAGCTACGTCGCTGCAACGTTCCACCCAACCATAGGCCAGTGTTCTCATTAATATCTCAGCAACACTACCACCCCCGAGATGGGCATGATTCCCACAAGGAATAAGGGAACACTAGCAGGCTCACACATAGCCAAAGGTATATCAAAATTCATCTAAGCCAAACACAGTTGGGTTTATCAGGATGCTAGGGAGGTGGAAGGCTAAATTGCTAAGCTAGTGATCTCAATCACAGAGATATGGACACCTGAACCACATCTGGATTGAATCCTAAACATATAAACACCCAACACAAGGAAGCATCCCCTTCTCTGCTACATAGTCCCTTAGGCTATTCCTTCTATTCCAGTGCTATTCAGGGTGTGCAAAGAAGAAAACCAACCCCTCTAGGTCTGTCTGTGAGGTTTCTTCATAAACTAGGTTTATCAAGCTATTTCAAACCCAATTCCACTCCTAACCAATTTAGATCAAAGAAAAATATGCACACACAACAAGATACACAATTCTGGGTTGAGGAAAAATGATTTTTGCAACAAAATGAATTGACAAGATGGGTAAAAGAATCCCCCTAACAACAATTTGATTTCCAGAAATGTTTATGGCCTTCACGTGGGAAAAAATGGATTCATCCAACACCTAAAAATCACGGGTCTCTTCTCCAATTTGTTGTGCAACCCAAAAAACATTTTTTCCTAGCCGAGTAATGAGGGAGATAACAACAAAAATTCCCAGCAGAGATCCCAACCATTGAATGTTAGAAAAACAACTTCCCAGCCATGGGGAAAACACAGGAAACTACAAAAACGTGAATGGGGAAATGTACAACAGCTCCAAAAACGTGAGAGAGGAGAAAAATGTGAATGCATGAGGGAATGGGCAACATTTTTGGGAAATAACTTGCCCTGTAAGTCAAAAAACGTTTTCCCAAAAATGGGTGCTTCCCCAAATTCGAATTTCTAACTGCCATACTCTTCCCATCCCCATGCAATAACTACCTCAACCAATTCCTGGAAGAAATAAATGATTGGGTGAGTAAGACAAGAAAGGTGGTTGACAACTTGATGGTTTTTCCCATTGACATTTGGATTTTCCCCATTGGCTCAAGGTTTGAATTACCCCCCCAGCCTTATCCTTAGGAAATCATGCCCCCATCTTAATTGTTGCATTGACATAGCTGGTTGTGGGTATTTAATTAAATTGCATATTTACATGATGTCCAAAATTATAATGTTCCTGGCTAGCACGGAAATACCATCGGCAATGATTTTTAATCGTTGAAACATAAAACGCTCGATCAATGGCGGGGATTTTTCCTTTAGATCCACAACATGATTAATTACAATATATACATCATATACAATTTTAATGCAAATTGGGTCAAAACCAAGATGTTACCTCATGTAAAAGTCATGAGGTAAGCCCTCCATTGTAAGTCGAGGCAATAGTACCCAAGTGTCAATATAATAAATATTATTTGTGGTGTCTAGTTGGACAAGTGGGCCCAACCAGTTAGAGAAGTCGGCCCTTTTAAGTTATAGGGAAAGTCAACTGAATAATATAAATAGGTGAGGTGCCTATCTCATTCACACACATCTTACACTCAATTATTGCGTTGGAGAGAGAGAGAGAGAGAGAGAGAGAGAGAGAGAGAGAGAGAGTCTACTATGGAAGATGAGCAAATATTCTTGTTGTTGGGGTTTTACACTGTCTTGGTCGAATTGTATACTGAGGAAGGTTTGTAGGGTTTTCTCCCTTGTGGTTTCCCTGAGGAAAATATTTGTGTGTTCTCTTGTGTTGTTGCATTTGTCTTTCTTTTAGTGATCCTTTTCTTATCGTTATGATGTTATGATGCTAAATGTTTTTAGATCTTGTATAACCATTAAAAATATAACAAATGCCATTCTAGAGTTTAAACCAAAGCATCCAACTCATCCAACTCATCCAACACGTAGCCATTTTTTTTAATTTACAAGAATGCACACACATTTTTATTACATATATTCATAAATTTGCAAAACTTCCATCGCATTTATCATTATAACCTATTCGAGGAGCTATATTTCATAAGGAAAGGTTTAATCTTAAAACCAAAACTTGTTTTCCTCTAATGGGCATATTCCTATTAGGACCATCTTCTTTATGAAAAATCACCTAAGGAGACTTGAAATATCACTTGGGGATCAAAGACCTTGTAAAGAAGGCATGTGTGAAGGTTGGAGGTCTTATTCATATCACTTGAGGCCCGTAAGGTTCATTTTTTGTCATAATGCACTTGTTTTCCTTTTGAATTGTGGTCCTCATGTGACCTTGCATAGACCTCTAGACAAATTCTTTGTGCACAACTAACCTACTAACTGTTTCTATAGTGCCCTTGGAGGCAATGATTAACCAACACAACCCACTTGTGGAGGTTCAAGGAATCACCCATGGTGCTTGAGCCAAGGATATTTTTAGGGGAAAAATTGATCGCGTGGGCTATTTTTTTTTAATTTTTTTCCAATTAAATTTTTGTCAGTTCCCATGTTTTTTTGTAAAATGATTCGCCCAAATTATATGGGATGATTTTTTAACTCTAAAATTAGCCAAAATTGTCCAAAAACTATATAAAGTCCTTATTAATTTGAATATTTTTACAAAACAATTGCCACTCTATATGGTTGCAAATTTAGGAGTTAGTAGTAAGATTCACCAAGGTTTCTATACTTTAAGAAAATTATGGAGCCTTAAAAAATTTCCATGGCTTGAGCCTAAGAAGAAAGGTTTATGGCCAAGGTTCTTGTTGTTGGAGACATTTACCACCATACACACTCTTTTTGGTCAAATTGGCCTAGTTAAACCACTATCCTAAGTATAATTGGCATTAATTGACATCAGTGGAGCATTAATTGCCATCATCCAGTCACACCCACGCCTACCTACAGTCAAGGAGGCTAACTTAGCCTTCTCCTACAGTCAAGGAGGCTAACTGGAGCACTTCGAGGGTGATCTGAGTGATATTAATGCACCTAATTGCTAACTGGTGGTTACAATTAGTTCAACCAGTCAATTAAGGTGCCTCCTCTCATTAAATATACTATTTAATGATTATTTATTATTATTTAATGATTTGGAGTCAACAGGGCACCTCCACCAACTTCTGATGGTCAGTTCAGCTTCAGTTAACCTCATCGGGGTTCATTGAAGTCATGGAGCACTAGCACTTGATGGTTGGCTTGCTATGACATGTGTTTGATCTCCTTCAGTTGAGATTCAGTCATTTATTGCACTCTGACTTCAGTTAGGGTTTGGTGAGTCAATTAGGGTTTTGGTCAAGTGGTTAACTGAGTGTGAACCAATGGTGGAGAGTCAGTTAAGCTAGAATCACTCACTGAATTCGAATTGTCTCCTTAGGTATTCGAATTCTTCATGGAGTTAAGATATTGCTGGACATTGGTATTGTAACCATTCATTGTTTATTAAATATACAGAGAGGAAAACATTCATAGTATATTTGTTGATTATTCTTTCATGAGATTGATTCTTAGTTCCTAGATCAATGTGCAAGATTAATACTTGTTTCCTTTTATTGACTAAGTTCACAAACTCCAAAGATATCTATGATGCCCAAGATGTAATAATGACACCTATATTCAACTAAGAGGCTAAGGAATCCATAAAGAGGAGGTGTGTTGTGGTTTCTAGGTGTTGTTCATGGTGCTAAAGCTGGAGATGTTTCAATAGGCATTAAGGTCATTGTGTCCCCCTTTACCATGTTTGTGCCTCAAAACTTATTTATAATGTACAAAACCCACTCATTGTGCAAATATCCCACTCTAACAGGGAAAAACTCCATACAAATTTCTTTTGTCTAGTTTAAGTACTTATTCAAGGTTATTGTTATTGAAAAGCTTCAATAAGATCCTAATACATTTGGTTTTAGTATTTTCTAATGGTCAAGGTGTCACAAACCATGCATGCTCTCGTGTTGCAGTCCCAAGACATGTTCATGGTGCTTGAGATTTAGGGGTTTTGTTTAGGGCTTGAGGATGCCATTTCTATCCCCCAACAATTTCAAGTGTTTAATCATGTTGTTTCCTTATCACAACTATAGTAAAATCCTAGAGATCCATCCATGGTGCATGAAAAATACTAATGGAATCCATATCCAACTCCTAGGAAAAATATCCATTAGTGAGGGTTGGTGTCTCTATGTCTAGGGTTTTTTCGTGGTACTTGAGCTGAAGCAAGTTCAATCAGGAATTAACACCCCTATATACTCCATTGTTCATGTGGCATAGTGCAAACCCATTTTTAGTACATAAAGCCTACCCAAAACACCTATATCCTACATGAAGGCCTTGACATATCCCCTATAAAAGACTCATGTATTGGTATAGGGACTCATTCAAGGCTCTTAACCCTAATAAGATTAAAAAATATCCCAAATTGCTTATTTTACTTCCTCAACAATGTTCATGGTTCTTGAGATTTACGGGCTTTGTTTAGGGATTGAGGATGTCATTTCTATCCACCAACCAATTTCAAGGGCTTAAGCATGTTGTTTCCTTATCACAACTATAGTTAAAACCTATAGATCCATCCATGGTGCATGAAACATATTAATGGAATCCATATCCAACTATTAGGAAAAATATCCATTAATGAGGACTCCTGTCACTATGTCTAGGATTTTTTCTTCGTACTTGAGCTCAAGAAGTTTAAATAAGAACTTAACACCCTTGTTTACCCCCTTAATCATGTGGCATAGTCCAAACCCATTTTTAGTACATAAAACCTACCCAAAACACCTATATCCCAAATGCTCAGCCTTAGATAACACTCAACAAGTGATATTATTTGGAGCTATTTAAGACGACTAAAGCTAGATGCCTTCCTTCTTGTGGTTTTATTGAAATTACAAATTTTTTTGTTAAATAGTTAGTTATTTTTTAACATTGTACAAATACAATATTTTATTAATTTTTTTTTATGAAATATATAATCAATTTTAGCTTTTTATAATAATTTTATAATATTTTAAAATAGTAAAATTTGGTGAATATATATTCTTTAGTATAAAATTAAAACCAACCCATTCAAATTTGACCAAGTAAAAGTAAATATAAATACCTACCTACTCCATTTAAAAAAATATGAAAAAGCTTCAATATACTTATAAAAAAAAGCGTATGAAAGAAGCTTCCATGTAGAGTTGCTATAACCATACACAAAGTATGAATACATGGCTCAATCAACTAAATCACGACTCAATCAACTAAACCATGACTCAAACAGACCTAAGCATAGCTATCACATAAATCAACTAAATCATGACTCAAACAGTCATGACAAACAGACCCAAGCACATAAATCAACTAAATTACGACTAAAACGGACCTAAGCATAGCTACCACATAAATCCAAAGTGAAAGTGAAGTACCGTCAGATCAATTTGAATGGGTATTATGCTTTGCAGTGTGTGCTCCTCTCACGCATGATTATGAAGTTCTCCATGTTCGTAGTAAAAGCATACTGACCACACTTCCAACTCCTAAACCAATCAGAGACGCTGCAATTCCATTGTCCGAGAAAACTGTTCCTGTGCTTCTCTCAGCAATATAATCTCGTAGAAGAGTACTCACTTCATCCAATTGTTTCGTTAAATGACTCTGCCTGTGAACCAGACATTTCAACTCCTCCTCTAATTCTGTTCCTAGAGTATTTGAAGCAACTGTTGTTAAAGGAGACATTACAAATCTATTGTCATTTCCAATGGGGTACACATCAACAGGATTGTTTCCGAAAGAATCAACAGATGAACCCAGTCCAAGAAGTTGCCCTTCACTACAAGACTGAGAATACTTATTTCCTACCTGTGAAACGTGAAACAAGAGTTCATCAAACCTTTCATTCAAGCTTGTTATTTGTTCTGAAAGGCGAGAGTAACCATGGTCTCGAAATCCATGTGGAGAACCCAAAGTCCTGGCATCAATTATATTCGTATTTTCATCGCCTGAAATCCTTTGGATCTGGAAAAGTTCTTGTTGATCAAATGTTCCATTTTCACCAATATCATTGCTGGCATCACTGCTCCAGCTTTTGCTGTGTTGATTCTTCACTGCAGGATCGCTGAACTTGGACTTCAAGTCGTCGGGCAATGTCATACCTTCAGCTGTTAACTTTTCAAGTTGAATCTGTTCAATATAAGAGTGAGGCACATAAGAACCATCAAGGCCCAACTTACTGGCAATATCTGCAACTCGAGCCCTGTCCTTACCTTGAACCTGCATATATTTTCGATGCAATTGTTCAAGTTTATCAATTTTCACAACTATTCCACCATCGGAAAACATGCAGCTCGATCGTTTCAATATGGTTTGGATTGTATACCCTAGAGTCATCAAGCCTCCAAGCAGACGTACACTAACTTCAAATGTAATACTAGGAGATATGATAAATGGAATATCGGCAACCCATTCCTCAAACATAAGACTGTACTTGCCATCCCTATTTCGCATTCGCAAGTAAGATTGAGATGTCTCTGGATCTTCCCCGGGTGGCAAGAGATATATGTCAGAAATTTCTTCAGTTTTCTCTATATGATCTATAGATAATATTTTCTTAATTTGGTCCACTGTGGCAATACGAGTAGACTTTAAGATGTAATTGGGAGTTTGAAATCCAGAGAAAGGGTTGAATTTGTTCACAATTTTTATATGGGCAGTCTCCAAGTCAGGTTCAATGTAGACCTTGTACATAGGATAAACTGTCTCTGATATTTGACGAATGATTTCTTCCGGTGCCTTACCCGAACGATTGATATCCCTCAGAACCCTCTTGACAAGATCAAAGTGTACACCTCCAGTGACAGAGACCCGAAGATCCAAGAAAGGGCGTAACTGTTCACTCAAAGCATAGATACCCTCAATGATAACAACCCTAGACGATGCAAAGTCAATATCCCTGTAACCAGTGCGTTTACTGAGCTTAAAATCATAGATGGGAAGCTTCACAACTTTTCCAGCTTTTAAATCATGAATGTTTTGAAGAAGTGTATCATAATCTGTCAACCTGGGATCATCATAGTTTCCATCGATTACTCGGCTGGAATCAATGTAATTATCCATAGAAATAGAAATGATACGCGGCATTAAACTTGACACTTTCTCAGAGAAAACCGTTTTGCCTGCACCTGAAGGCCCCGCCAATCCCACCAACGTGACCCCTTCATTGTTCTGCGTGAGAAGCTGGCACGCCCTGATAAAAAGATAGAAACCATTGTCAAACGACATCGTATCAGGAATCTGTGCAATTTCGTATCTATCACAATCCGTCCTCTTCACGAGCTGAAGCTTGTTCTTCAAAAGCCCCCCGTCCATCCTCTCGCTGGAACTAATCGAAATGTTCAGTGAACAATCCAGCGCAATTAAACACGAACTCAAACAATATGTATGATATACACACTGAATGTCGTAGGGTTAAAACCTTTCTTCAAATATACAATTACATGTGTTTTATAACTCGATTTTTTTAACTTTCTTTGTGGTTGGTCGGCCGTGTTTAGTGATTATTTATGCTAACGTGGCAATTCTATTTAGTTACATTTTTTTCCACATGAAAAATAAATTGTATCGGCTAAGGATATGGTGCATAAGAGTCCATACCCAAGCAAAAATAATCTGTCCAAAATAAAATTGATAAACTACAAAGACATCATGTTATTCCAAATGGCTTGAAATGTAAAACTACTTGTCGTGGTCATTTAATACAGAAAGAAAATATAAGTTTTTATGATATTGTTAACATAATAAATTGTTTACCTCTCGTCTAAATTATAATTATACCTCATATATTTACTAATTATTTTCTCTATTTTGATTTTCACAACTAAAATTCCATTAAATGTGGTCCAAAACATTATTATTCCTTCCCCAAATGAAGAGAAGTTTAGCAATTTTTGTGATTTATCCCCACTCTCTATAAAAATGACAAAAAACCTAAAAATGAGAATGGGTCAAAATACCATAGATAAATCCCATGCACAATAAAATACCATGGGTCAAAAAACCTTGGACCATCCTATAAAACATTGTGAAGGTCTCCCCCAAATTTTTTTTTGGCCATTCCATAAACATGTCACACTTTCCATCACATTTCATTGCTTTTCGCCATTATCCCTATATTTTGCCACACCATTTCCCATGGTGTATGTTGAGCTTGCTCCATTCCCATTTTAGATCTATTCCCCATACTTGACAACCACTAGTGGAGTAGACTTGAGACAAAAACCGTGGAGCTGCAGAACCATTTCCTCGAACGGCTACGGTGGCCCAACTTCAAAAGAAATGTATTTTTTGTTCTTATTTTGCATTAGTTAGTTGAATATATCTGAAAAAATAAAAAATTGTCATTGTTGTTTTCATTTATTGTTGTTAGTCAAAGTCGAGTAATCCTTTGCACCATTGAACTCTACCTTATGATATGGACGATCTAGGGTAGGTGCTTTTGCACATAGTAGGGGAGAAATCCCCACTATAGATCTAGATAGGAGTTCTTAAATTCCTCACACAAAAGTAAACTTTCATTTATACTTGGTGTTTTTTTAACAGTCTATCTACCACAACATTAAATAGATGTGCAGGTAATGGATGTCGTTGTCTCATTCTTCTTTTCAACCATTCAAGATTGAGTATCGAGAAAGCATATTTTTGACTGCCCAATCCATAATGACCCTACAGTCCCCTGCCACCTGTAAACAAAGCAAATTTTTAGAATGAGCAAATTTAAGAAGACACTAGAGTGTTAGGACCTATACTCTTGTAATGGTCCCAATAACCCCTCCCAACTTTAAACATACTCTAATGATTGGTTGGAAACGTAATCCACAAGGATTATGGTTCAGTGTAAATGATATAAATAGTTTTTAGTTTTAAATAAGAAGATAAATAGTCTTCAAGAAGTCGAAAGGACCCATTGGAAGATGAAGCTCAACACACCTTTTCTATCATATAAATATAACATTTATGATCAATAAGATTAATTATTTGGGAGTTATCCTCTAACAGTAGTATTAGAGCTCTGCCATAATTCTTGCATTGTTTTCCTACTCAAAACATTTTTTTGTGCCTCTTCCATATTCCTTAGCTTTTCCATTCCCTTATTTGCTAGTCTTCTTGCTAGTCTTGGCATATTCACCTGCCCTTTTCCTACACATAGTCCTAGACTCTTCCATTCTTCATGTCTACGAATTTTGAATTTTGTAGATCTCTCCTCACGGAATTCCCTCTCCTCCATATGGGTGAGTACATCCTATCCATAATGTAGCATTACCTATCCTCCACAGATTCTCCATTCACATGAGCTCCTCTCCACAGGCATCCACTCACGCGAGCTGTTAAAGTGTGGTTCATCGTTTCCTTCACACTACACAACATCTCTTGTAGAAAAATCTAACTCTATACTAAGGAATATCTTTGAGTATTGTCGATGCTGGTCTCTCAGTCTCATGAACTACTTGGAGACTAGTGATCATAGTGGGACGTATTGCTTGCTATAGTGGGACGTTTTTCTTGCTATATAGATGAAGCATTGACAATGTATTGTTGACACTAGTTGGCATGAGAAAAAATGACTCAAACCCATACGTTGATATTTCTATTGATAATGGTACGTTTATTGTTGATGGTGTATCATGTGTTTTCACACATGCGTGTACCAAAGGGGCACCTGCTAGAGGGTTGTGGGTTCAAGCAAAGTTTCAAACAAATTAAACAAAACAAACTACTAAACTAAGAATGCTGGTATAAAACAAGTGCAAATATTTTTCGTTTCTTTAAATCCAATCAACAAGCATACACGAGAGTTGAAAGAATACAGAATCTTTATATTCATATACGAAAAGAATTACAGGAATCATGAGAACCTAAACAATAGCGGAAGAGGAGGCTACTGTAGCTGTTCGAGGGAGGGTCTATTGGTTCTCCTTACATCCTTCTAATTCTCGAGCCACGTCATGGGTAGAGGATCTCCTAGAGGTGAGAATGAAATGAGAAAAGGCTTACTTCGATCTTAGGGAAAATATGATAGAGTGACGACTTGAGAAAATGGAATTGAATTCTGTGTTATGAGGGACACTGGTCTCTCTTTTTGTAGTTGATGATGAGAGTCTAGGGATGAGTTTTGTTCTCTAGGATTGTCATATGAGAGAAGCCACGTAGAGACTCATGTCACTTTTGCTTTCTTTTTGTTGGACATGAAGCAGAAGGAGACAAAATCCAAGACGACGGTTGTGTCGTACTTTTATAGTGGATTTGTACGACTTGAATCGCTCATATCAAAGGATTATGAGTGACCCCGATTTCTCTTAATGAGGGATTAAGAGTGACCTAGGTTATGAAAATGTTTTTGAGAATTAGCTTTCACTTTTGAGATTTTTTATTATCTTTCCAAGGTCAAATGGGTATCAATGAGGTGAAATGATGACATATGAAGGTGATTGAGATGATGACATGGTAGGTGAGATAATTTTACTTTTTAACATATGGTGCATTGATAATATTGGAGATTACTAATGCATTGGTATGTATTTAATGTGAGAGAATTCACAATCCATTTGTAAAGTATTGAATATGAAAACATTTGTTATGTATTTGAGGTGAGAGCATTAGCAACGAAGGATGAAATAACGAGGTAATACAAGTATGAGCTACAAGTACTGCAACTCATTTTTTTTAAACAATTATTCTGCACTATAAGAAACAACCACTCCCCTAAAATATGAGCCCCATGATCACAACGAGGAAGTAATTAGTCACTGTCATCAACAAAAAGGAGGATTTGTAGCAATTTTTCTTTTATCATATTTTTTTGTGATTGATTTTTCTTACAAAGATGGCTATGATAGTGTTTTAGATATGAAAAGAATGGAGCATCACCAATGGTATTATTAACTGAATTTAATATTGGAACTGCAATTTAATTTTTTGGGAATCATTATATTTTCTTGGTAGAGACTGTAGACCTACAAGGCTATTATTTTGTAATATATCCGTGTCTCTGTCAGATTAAATTACTTATTGTGAATTACTAGTTTGAGAAGATGCATTCTTTAATGACTTCTCTAGTTGGAGTAGTGCTCACTGAAAAAGATACCTATTCAGAGTGGCTAAGGAATATCAAGGCCACATTCATCTATAATTACTTGTGATCTAGTGTATGTGAAGGAGTGACCATTGAAATAAAATATAGCCCCATGACATTTGACCCAAAAACACCAAGAACAAAGAAATATCTTGTTGTGTGGAAGACCAGAGACAAGAAGTTTTTGGCATTGATTACTGCAATAGTAAGTGAAGAGGAACAAATAGACACCTTCACTGCTACTTGGGAATTCAAGTGACTCAACATCCTAAGTACATATTCATCTCTTAGGAGAAGTATCTTTGAGAACTATTGAATAGATTTTGCATGATAGATTGCAAACCCTCTTTCTACTCCAATGGAACAAACTATGAAGCTCACATCAAATTAAGAAAAAGAATTTGAGGATACAACAAGTAATGGAAACTTGGGGGAATCCTTATCTACCCTACAATCACCATATCAGATATTTCATTTGTTGTTTGGATCCTTTCAATGTTCATGCAAAATATTTGTGAAGGACATTGGTCTACTATGAAAACAATTCTAAGATACTTGAAAGGGTGTCAAGGATTTAGACTCAAGTATTCAAAGGTAGATGAATTCAAACTTATTGGGTTCTTTGATTCAAAATTTGATGGTTACAAAGAAATGAGAGTGTCTACTTCGGGCTACCTCATGAGTCTTGGATCAACAACTGTCTCCTAGAAATCACACAAATAATCAGTTCTAGTATATTCGAGAATAATGGTAGAATATGTGTCTTCTACGGAAGAAACAAAGGATATTGTGTGTCTTAGGAAAATACTTGAAGATTTGTAAGAGAAACAAGAAAATTTCGCTTCCCTACTGATCGAAAATACTTCTCCAATCCAGATGTCCAAGAATCCCAGATTCCATGATTGAACCAAGAACATCAACACAAAGTACCATATGATTCAACATCATGTATAAGACAAGGAAATTCATTTGAGACATTATTCCATGAACGAGCAAATTGCAGACATATTCACCAAAGCACTTGGAAGAGAAAAGCTTGAAAATTTCATAAAAATTCTTGGGCTCACGAACACCCCTTCATATTAACGGGGGGTGGTATGTGGAAACCTAATACACAAGGATTATGGTTCTGTGTAAATGATGTAAATAGTTTTGAGTTTTAAATAAGAATAAAAAGACTCTTCAAGAAGTCCAAAGGACCTGTTTCTAAGATGAATCTCAACTATCTGTTTCTATTGTATAAAAAAAACATTTATGACCAATAAGATTATTCATTCAAAAGTTATCCTCTGATATGATCATTTGACATCCTCAAAAACACACTCCCACAGGATCCTAAGGGCCCTTGGAAGGAGCCATACAAAAAAAACTAATAGGAAAATTGACTTTGAAGACTAGATTAACCACCTTTCTGATATTTGTTGCCCCTTCTTTTTGTTTACCTTCGAGAAAGGAACCACATTTTTTAAACAACTAGGATCGAATTTGGAATCCAACACTCAAAAAGGAATTTATTATTGTGTATCCAAACACCTTAAAATGAAATTTGGGTTCACCATTTAACCATTTTTCCAAACTACATACTAAAGACACAGTAATCTAGTGACCTGTGAACTTGAGTATATCCTTAAGATACTACCAATCCTTCTTTGTAAGGGGGAAATGTAAAAATATATGATTAATGCTTTCCTCTGCACTAAAGCACAATACACAAACATTTGGGAACTGTCATCCTCGCTTCAAAAATTTATTTTATGTTAACATTTTATTAACAAGTGACATCCAACAAAAACAATCTTAAATTAAGAGGGAAGCTCCACTTCCAAATAATACCATACCACCAATCCTCATCCTCTACTGAGATCATAATAAATTAACTCATAAGACAATTTTGTGGTTACTTAACCATTAGCAACATTGCAAGTCCAAATAATTGTATCCTCCTCCTAGCTAAGGAATATGATTGAGTGCTTTAATCCCTGCCATAAAATTCTCACTCATCCACCATAGGACCAGTTATACCTAATGATATAGCTTTCTTCCATATCTAATCATTAATATCCCTAGAATCTTGGATATAGACTTGATCTGGACAATGTAAATATGTATTTTCCCCTCATAGTCTTAAGTTATCAATGAGTAATGAGTAAGTGATCACATGATTGGGAGAAACTCTAACCCCTATAATTATTCTTTCCACCTTAGCATTCATAATGAATATTCTCAAACATTCTACCTCCTACATTAAACCCCTATAACTTTTGAAAAAATATGAACGAGTCTCATTGACAAGAATTGCATAATTTAGTAAAGAAGCACACCCCATAATCCATCTAGTAGCTATGGGACTTAAACCTATTTGTAATAAGACAAGCCTTAGAATATCCAACTGACTATGTCATATGCCTTAACCAAATCCAGCTTCAATATGATAGCTTCCGTCTTCTTGACATTAATTGAATGCAACTCCTCTTGGGATAACCCTACCGCATCTAGAATTTTCCTATTATACATGAAACCAAACTTTTCTTTGGAGATGTGATCAAACAATTTCCTCTTTAACATAGTAGTTATAATCTTAGAAATCAATTTGTACACCATATTACATAACGATATAGGTTTGAACTCACTAAAGGAGAAGTATTTTATTTTTTAGGAATAATAATTATAAAGGTTACATTAAATCCACTAAAACCCTCCTAATAACTCTTGACTCTTCTACCACTCTCCACGGGTCATATCCTACCAGCTCAAAATATCTAAAAAGAAATCTACAATCCATCCATTAGGATTGGTCTTTTCGACTTTGCAAACACAACTAAGGTCCTCTTTACCTCATCAAAGGTAACATGATCCTCCACCCTCCTTCCTTTCTCAATAGAGAAGAAACTAGGATAATTCTAGATAACGTTTAACTAATGAATAATATTATTATCCTAGGTCATGAAATAGATATTGAAAGTAAGATCTTGCTTCATTCTCCAACTCTATCTGAGATCCAAAACATTCCCCATTACTTCATTTCATTTCCCAAATCGAATTTATGTTTTTCTTGTTCTCAAAAAATTTATGGAAAAGCTTAGAGTTACAATCCCGTTGTGATAGAAAAATGGACCTACTCTTCAATCTCAACACTTCCTCCTCTAAGGAAAAAATATTGATTTTACTTTCCTCATATTCCCCAAGAGTTCTTTTTTCTATAAAAAAAACACATGATCTATTATCATAATGCATTCCCTTAATACTATTCTCAATATCTAGCAATTCGACCTTCATTTCCTTCTTCTTTTTCTTTTCCCACCTAATTATTGTAGTCTTAAGAATCTATATATTTTTCACCACATGAGTCATAAGGGAGATACCACTTTGTTGATCATAGGGCCTTGTTGCAGCTGCAATGATTTCCCAAATTTCTAAAAAATTGGGACCCTCCTTTTAAATTTGTCTTGCTTAGTTTTGTTGGGATTGCTTGATTTTACTGAAAGTTTGATTGTTTAAGATGGTTGTTGAATGAATATCTTTATGCTGATTGCTATGTTTTATGACTTATGGTAATTTCTTATCTCGCTGTTGGAATTTGTTGAAGTTATGAATCGGTACCATAGTCAACTATGCATTCGCCATTGTGGAGGTGCAGTGGAATAACAACCCGATCCAAAGCTCTATCTCCTACCGATGCACTCTCGTTTCTATTTCATTGTCAGCATTTTATTTGAAAACCATCGGGGCACTAGTGTTTTATTTTTCCGTCGTTTCGGATGAGAAATTGCGAATACCACGACAAAAGTTTTGACCTTTCCTGATCGTCGTCAGTCTTTTTTCGCAACGGTCATAGTTGTTTCATATCCCGCTTTTGCGGCTCTGTAGCGGATTAAAGTTCCGCGTGATAATTTTCCCATTCGCCAATGCTTGATTCTTCACCGATGTTTCACTTAAATTTTGGGTTTTCTTTTTTCCCGACTTGGATTTGTCTATGAAACGTTTTGGCTATACAGCTTCCGCTGTTGCAGTGTTCTAACAAACTTATAGTCCGAGGCTATAGTCTAGTTGAGATCCGATGTTGAGTTGTTTTTCGCCATCGATTCTCTTTGCACTACAGAGCTCACAGTTATTTCGTCTTCCGTCGTTGCGGCCCATTATCAGTTTGGATGTCGATACCTTAGTTCTCCCGCTGCCCGATTGCAGTGTTTTTCCCACCGATTGTTTTTCATCAGAAGATATATATATATGTGGGATTTGGGCATTTTTCTATTATTTTACCTACAAACTCGTGCCTGGGCTATCCTTGTCGTTTCGAATTTGCGTTGTACCTAGCTGTCGGGAGCTCATTTGTAGGTGGTGTCGCCGTGGAAGTTCTCAGATTCTCCTTGTCGACTCCACAGCTCATTGCCAGGTAGGGAAACCATTGATTCTACCCCTTCATTTGAGTTTTGAACTAGGGTCTCGTCAGTGGTTAGGTTTTTTTCCCGCTGTGGTCGATGGGCACATATGTTTATGGGTTTATCAGCATATATGTAGTTCATTTTGACAGTTAGCGGACGGGAGGGGGTTGTTCTCGTTTTCCTTAATGATTGCTGCGGAACCGTTATGAGTTTGCGAACCCTTTCCGACTTCTTAGGAAACTAGTGCAAACGAGCGTTACTATTTGCATCGGTTTTTCTGGTTTGCATATGGTTGTCCGAGGGAGGAATTTCCCCTTTCTTTTGCAGTTGGTAGGCGTTTACCCTGGTTTTGTTCAAGATATCGGAGGGTTTGTTTTCCGGTGATTTGGTTGCTCGTGTGTTTGGTACTTGGGTAGCAGTTTTTAAGGATATGCCTCATTTTGATGAGATTTTTTTTTTGAGCAGGGAGTTAGGACATTTTTTTTTTAAGACGATAACGCCGAGGATGTAGTTTTGATTAGACTGGTTTCTTTGCCAGGAGAAGTTTTATGATGTGAGTGAGGTTATGGTGCCTTTTGTTAATCTTTAGTCATGGGCAGGATCTAGGATTTTGGCAGACCTATCTTTTGCAAAAGGATTTGATAGTTAGCTCTGGTTCTGTATTTTACATAGATTTAGCTATGGCAAACATGGCCGAGGTAAATGCTTATATAGTTTTTTCTTCATTCTTTGAATATTGGTTGAACAACTAAAAAGGGCCTGAAAGATAGTTTATTGTATGACAGGGCATCTTTTCTGAAGACGAGATGTCAAAGAGACAGAAAAAGAAAGCTCATGTAGTTGAAGATGAACCTGAGGTGGAGGTTATCACAAAGATTGAGTCCATTTATGAAGACACTGGATGCACCAACACGGTAGAACCTGAATACAAGTGGGGTGAAATTTACAGACTGATTTCACACCAAGAAGTGCCTAACACCGATTTTGAAGAAGTAACGATATATGCTAATATAGAAAAATATTCCTTGATGAAGATAGCTACCAGGCCTAAGATTTTCCCATGCTCAGAAGTAATTGGATGGATTCTACCTAGGATAGACGTGACTACCATGATTCTGGCCAATACTTCCAAGTAGGGCTATACTGCTTACATCCCTGGTTATGTATCATTAGCTTACCACTTACCAGAAGCCCAGGTTTACCTAACTGAAGGTTGGCTGAAGGAGATTAACCTAGACCTGGTTGAAACTATAAAAAGAATGATGGTACCTGGTAAGAATTTCTGAACCAGACCATCAGGAGAATATGACACAGCTACTTTAAGAACCCCTTACAGGTTCATTGCGCTAATACTAAACAGAATCTTTGGGAGAGCCCACGGAAGGAGTTTCAAGTTAGGATGGGTTCCTATCATCTTCTATGTAGCCACCGAAGGGACTGTGTTCAACTAGGAAAACATTGTGTCAAATAGTCTCTCATCATGTATTGCTTCAGCTCGGAAAGGAGTATCTCATAAAAAATCTGAGTTCTACATGAGCTCCATATTGATTGATTGTATACTGTGCACCCAACCATTTCCTAACCTAAGGTGCATATGGGACAGGGACAGAACCCCTATGTACACAGCCTACAAACCATTATGGGCACACAAATACTACAATCATTATAGAGAAGTTTGTGAACAATTTATCATGCCCTTGTATACGTTGATTTTCTTGAAAGAATGCAATTGCATGTCCAAAGAAGCACTGAAAGTCATTGAGGAGTTTGCAAATTACTACTTGACTGAGGAAGGGATGTATATTAGAATGTATGGTTGTTCCAGGGCACCTTTGTTGCTTCCCAAATATGCCATTGACTATGTGGTACACAAAGAAGCAGTCAGGAAGGTTTTCTTGGATGGTATAGGGAGATTTTTGTTCGAGCACAAGAAGGCAACTTATCCTCCCATACCGTTCAGATTGGGAAGCTATAAGTTTTCAAAAGTTAAAAGGCTGATGAGTTTGTATAGGAACTGGAGAAATTTCACTTTGTAGAAATGAGCTTCCATAGGAATGATTCTCAGAGCAAAGTGGCAGAGCATTGCAAGGAAGCTAATGTTCATTTTGAATATACGAACCATTGGGATAAGGATGAGGAAACTTTCAGAAATGTAGAAAATATGACTACATTAAAAAGAAGATTTAAAAAGAAGATCACCACTAAAGGTGGTAAGGGCCAGGCTGAGCAGAAGAAAGCTGATGAAGAAGAAGCAGGAAAAGAGAAGAAAATGCTAGGAGACTAGCATAGGAGGCCGAGAGTTGGCTTAAAAGTGAAGAAGAAGAAAGGAAGAAAGCTGAACAAGAAGCAACAAAGAGTGCAGAAGAAGTTGCAAAGAAGGAAGAAGAAGAAAGAAAAAGGAAAGAGGATGAAGAGCTAAAGAAGCAGGAAATTGAAAGGCTGAAACTGACAGGGTCCACAAAAGATCAACAAACTTCTAACCCTGCAGACACTCAAGAAGCACAAGATCAGGATTGTCCTGACTCCCAAGAACCTACTGCAACTGCTGGCAGTAGTTTAGGGCAGGTTGATGTTTCTGGATTAAGGCTGATTCCTTTTGAACAAAAGAAAGGGGAAGAAGTTCCATATTTCAGTACCATCTTTTATGACAGAGAAAAGAAAAGAATTGTGAAGAGGACTGAGAAGAAAGTTGAAACCGGGGGGCAGTCAGGGAGGATGATAAATGATAAAACCTTGGTCCATGGGACAGACAAGTACCCGAGACTGACAATACGAGCTGGAGCAGCATTGATCCATGCCTCTGAAGATAATGTGGATCGAATAATGACAGACCTTGAGCAATCAAGGAAAATTGTTGCCCAATTAAGAGACACTCTAAAAAAGGAGAGAGATGAAGGCAACAAATTAAAGAGAAAGTTTGAAGACATGCTAAATGAAGTAAAGTCTTCAAAAGCAGAGTTTCAGTCCCTCCAAGAAGACAAGACGTCTTTAAAAGTTGCTATTGAAAAGCAAGGAGCAGATGCTCAGGATAGCTTAGAAAAATTGCAGCAGGAATATTAGGAGCTAACGACAGAAAGAGATGGACTAAAAACAGTAAATGGAAATCTTCATGCAGAAAGAGACCAACTACAAAGTAAAGTTGGGGAACTGGAAACACAAAGGGTTGTCATGGAGGAGACATAAAAATAGTTTCAGGTACAAGCAACAGAGTTTAAGGGACAAATTTCTTCACTAGCAGCATCTTTGAAAGAGGCTAAGAAACAACAAACCAGTATTCATCCTTTCAAAGAGCATGTCCTAACACAAAGAAGCAAAATGCACCAGCTGCAGGTGTCCATAGAAGAAGAAAGATGCAAAGTTTTGCAGGTAGATAATAGATTAGAAGAAATTTTGGAGACATCTTGTATTTTGTAGATAGGTCCCAGGACATTTTGGAAGTCCTGACGAGAAGAATAGGAAGGTTGGAGGCAAATGAAGAGATTCCTGTAGACTTACCAGAAAAAGATCCACAAGGCTTAATACATGATTATGACTTGTTGGAGTTTGCAATAAACACAGCAGAAGAATTCAAGAAGGCTGTAAAGAAAATGAAAGGGGCTTGCACCGAGTATTGTAGAAGGCTGCTGATCACTTACAACTGATGCCAGGTGACTGCTGAGTAGAGATTAGATGCATTTCCAGAACATGACTTGTTCATAGAAATGTTGCAAAGCAGATATCAAGAGGATGAGCAGAGGATTCAACAGGTCAAAGTCTTAGACGAACAGATCTTGAAGGATGAAGTGGCCCATTCGGCAGTCAATGTATAGTTGCTGGAAGATCAACTATGCCTGAGCTTAGCCAGAATCTAAGTGATTAAAAATCAGGCTGCAAAGTTTGATATTAATATTCATTTTCTCGAGCTTTCTAAATTTGAGAATATCGCATCAGAAGCCCAAGCATGGAAAAAGTTCCTAAATAATCAAGCGGGGCCTTCCACTTAAAGTGCTTTATTAGTTTGTTTAAGTGTAATATATTGTAAATTGTATGAGCACTCAATAGAAGACAATTTTGGGAGATGAAACGTTTGGGAAGCCCAAGAGTCATTTGGAGTAGCCCAAAAGTTTTGCCTTTTGTATAAGTATAGGATAGTTAGATAGAAAGGGGGACTTTTTTCCAGTTAGACTTGTGAGAACACATTGTAAGAGGAACTATTTCGTTTTGCAATATATAATTACAATTTTGCCTGTTGGAGAAAGCTTTGGTGGAATGTTCAAATGCTGTTCAATGGATGTGGTTGAAGGGGAACTATTTCGTTTTCAGCGTTTATTCATTAACCATGAGATCGTTCTAACTTGTTGAACCTATGTTCTTTTATGAATGCTCTTTGGTTTATTTCATGATAGTTTCCATTATGAGTAATGAATGTTTTCACAGACAATGATCTATCTTGTTGTTCATCTATCCATTCATGTTTATGTGTTTTGAATCAAAGAACAACTATTTGTGATTTTTCTTAATGCATGAATAGTAATACATTACTCATTTAATGATGATCTCACTCCCTAGGGACAACTTAGTTAGTTTTATTTCCTGCTGTGTGTGGTTTAGATGCGAGAGAGTCGAAGACGAGAGGTAAGAACCTGCGCATCACATTGTGATCACCCCTCGTATTCTTTATCAAATCTGCATTTTAGATAGGCACTTGCATCTCATACTTAAAGTTAAAAAACACAAAAATATATATGATGGATCAGGCCGCAACCGGTAAAACCCTTTATTTTTGTTACTTGACTTATGGTAGCCAGACCGCAAACCGGACAGATTCCCCATACCAAACAGTCACGGGATAGTTGGGAACGTTGACTGGGGAGAATCCCTTGCTGTTGTTGCCTACGATTTTTTAGGCCTCAACATTTTCTGGCGCTAGAAGGAGGGCCACCAGTGCATGGCTGGCCGAGGAAACCCATTTCCTCGAAATTACTCCACCAGTGATAGTTTTGAAAGCAGTTTATTTCCCAATCCGATCCCGAAGAGAAGTGGAAAGAACATTTGTATTTTGTGGACAATGAAGTTGTTAATGATCTGAGGAGACACACTAGAGCATATGTGAAGAGTATTGGAGGATTACCCACTATCCCTGATTTACCCTGAAGAGAATACAAGAATAAAGACCATCCCATCTTGGAAGATTCAGTGTTGGTTGGAGATTTGGAAGAATTAGTAGAAGTAGCATTACAAGAAGTTGTTCATCCTTTGAATCAAGTAGGCCCTGATACACCTAACAGTTCACATGTCCATACTCCTACTCACTCACCTCCTCACTCTCCACCTAGACTCATGGCAGGTGTAAATGCAAATCAGCCACCTAACCCACCAAATCCACCACCTATGTGGAAATCCAGATCACCCCTAAACTTAGAACCTCCGTTGCATGACTTACCTCAAGATTTTGAGAAGATTTTGCCCAATTTTGACCCAAATGAGAATATTTTAGTAGTGACCATTTGCAAAGTTTCTACTTGGCCATAGAAGGACTAAAAGCTGGAGAATACGAGGATGTAGTCTGTAGAATTTTTCCGCATACCCTTAAAGGAGTAGCAGCCTCATGGTATTTTGGTTTTCCTGCAAATTCAATTCCAGATTGGGACACTTTTGAAAGGATTTTTAGAAGCAAATATGCAGCCCAAAAGACCCATGCAGCACTAATGAAAGGTTTAGGCGCTTTGAAGAAAAAAAGAAAAGAAAGGTGCATAATTTTACTCAAAGGTTTTCTACTTATCTTAATAATTTCCCTGCAACTGATAAGCCCTCTGATAAGGTTCTGATTGAGTATTATACCTCATTTCTATGGCCTGACTTGGCCATGTTTGCAAAATCCCAAGTTAAACCTACGTTATCAGAGACTTATGAAGAAGCATAAAGAGTAGAGGATGAAAAGGAAAGTATAGAAGATTATCCTAAGCAATCTAGAGAAAAACCTTTTGCGAAGAAAGCCTTATTACTATCCAAACCTAAAGAGGAGAAATCACATGATTTTGGGGGGATGTTAAAAATGATGCAGAAGCTTTCCAACAGAATAATAGATTTGGAAAAGGAAAAGGAAGCTCAGAAAGCATATAAGCCATATTACAAGAGAAGAGAGGATAACAATCAATCCAAACCTCCTCCATACAGTTCCGCATCAATGAACTTAACTGAGGTTGGTATGGATAATTTTTGCACTTTTCACCAACAACCTCATTCTGAAAAAAGTTGTCCTCAATGGATAAACTTGATGACATTAGTTATGAATCAGCTGCTGGATTCCAAATTAACAGAGGACAATAATGAAGAAGAAAAGGGTGGTAAAGCCACAGAAAAACAAGAAAATGACACCATGGTTTTATGGGACGGTGTTTCACTTTTTGATATAGAAGAAAATACTCTGAAGCATGAGGAGATATCGGAAACAAATATGTCAGCGAGAATCCTAGACTTGGTGAACAAAGCCAATTCAATACTCTCAAAGATCAAGAAATTGCAAGAAAATGTAAAGAAACAACCGAAGAACAACATAGATGATGAGACACCTAAAATTACCAGTCAATATCTGAAACAGGTAAACATGCCTGCTAAGCCTATTGAAGAAGAAAATCTCAAAACCCTTGAAGAACTAGGGGAAAAGATACCCACAGAAAACCAACCTATAGAAGAAGTTGTTGAAGCAAGTGTGGGAGGAAAGACTAGGTTTAAAACCCCACCTTTCCTGTTGACTTTGGAAATTTTGAATCATAAGGTGAACAACTGTTTGGTAGATTTTGAATCATAAGGTGCACAACTGTTTGGTAGATTTTGAATCATAAGGTGCACAATTTTGAATTATTACATAAGTAGATGAGTACAATGTCCAAACATGAGCACCAACTCATTTCAATAACCAAATTGATACATAAGCAATAAAATGTTGGCTACAAGCATTGACCTATAACGACCTCGATTTGTGTGAGCACCAACTCACAAACTTAAGGAACCAACCTGAACATATGTATGTTTTAATGTGCAAGTTATGACTTGTAGAAGTCAAGAACCAACTCATGGAAGAATGCAATTTCCAACTATTTCTTCCACTACAACAAAATTGAAGCACCCACTCCTAGATTATATTTACCATCTTCGATTGGAAGGATGCTCCAAACCCCTGAATATTTTACTGGCTACTACTATAAGGAAGCACCAACTCCTTGATTATTTTACCGACTATGACTGGAAGGAATAATCAACTCCCTCTTCCTTTCTACCATGACATTAAATAGATGTGTACATAATGGATGTCGTTGTCTCATTCTTATTTCCCACCATTCAAGATTGAGTATCCAGAAAGCATATTTTTTGACTGCCTAATCAATAATGACTCTAGAGTCCCTTGCCACCTACAAATGAATGAATTTTTTTAGAATGAGCAGATTTAAGGAGACACTAGAGTGCTAGGACCCGTACTCTTGTATTGGTCCCAATAGTCCCTCCCAACTTTAAACAGACTCTAATGATTTGTTGGAAATGTAATCCACAATGATTATGGTTCATTGTAAATGATATAAATAGTTTTTATTTTTAAATAAGAAGACGGAGTTTTTAGTTTTAATTAGGATGAAGCATTGACAATGTATTGTTGACACTAGTTGGCATGAGAAAACATGACTCTAACCTGTTCATTGATATTACTATTGCTGATGGTACATTTATTGTTGATGCTATCAAACACATTATTGTCTGTTTGCATTCTAAGGTGTTGGTTTGTGCCCTTGACAACCGTGTCGATTTGGATGCCCAATGTCTCAAATTTCTGCTCTCATTTTTGAATCTCAGTTATCTTATTACCATATTTTAGACAAATATATCCAATGTTTACCGACTAGTGAAAAATGTATCCTTTGATATATATATATATATATGAAAATATCTTATTTTCTAAATTTCTCTTCCTTATGCTATATAAGATGTCTAGTTTTTTTTTTTTAATGAATGATTATTTGTATTTATGGTTGTCCACTGTATCTTTTCCAAATAAAGAAATCTTATTGGTTATCCTCCATTTGCAGTGTCTAGTTGTTTCATTTTTTTCACATAATAATATATATCTATTACTAACAATTATTCAATGTGTCTACTTGTTATGTTTAATGGTTGTTGGGTTTTATGTCTACTTGGACCTTTGAAAGTGTGTTTTATACCATGCATTCTCCATGCTTCCTACTTATCTTCTACAAATATTTCATTCTCATATGCTTACTAGTCGTGGTCTCTTACTCTAATTATTTGGGCCTCTCATACCAAGGCAATATATGCTCTTTTGGATCCCTTGTCCTTCCCTATATAAAAATCTATTTCCCATCGGATCCATCATGATTATAATTTTTGGGATTATGTTATCCTTCTTTCCTTATCAAGTGGTAACTTGGATTGACTCTAGATATCATATTACCTTTGATCAAGGTTTTAGTCTTATTTCCATTTTTTCAGTTTCCAGTGGATCTATTGAGTTTTTTGCCAACATGTTTGTCAAATCTCATTTTGTCATCAGGTGACCTTTCGTTTGACATTTCCCACTTCATTCAATGTTCCTTTATTTTTATGCTTGTTTATTATATATTTAATGAAGTTTAAAATTTTTGTTTAATCACCTTCCATCAAGGATTTTATGGTTATCTTAGTGCTTGTTTCATTGGGTGGCTCTTCTGAGATTGGTTTTTATATAATTATCAAATCTTAACTTGATTTTTGGTCTCCTTCCATGAGGGATTTCCAAGTTCTCCTTATCTTTGTTTCCTCTACTGGCTCTTCCATGCTTATTTTCAATGTCATATTTACATTGGGGTTCCTTCCACTCTACCTTTCAATGATGGTCACGGGTCTCTAACATTATCAAGACTAATCCCCTCCATAGGATAAACTTCCATTTGAAATATTGGGTCTTTGTTATGTATCTAAATATAAAAAATATTAGTTAAATCACTAATAAGATTAATTAGTTAGATTAGTTAGATTCTATGGGGTACATCGTTCCATTGAAACGATACCCAATTGACCTATAAATAATTAATGCTTGTAAATGTAAAGATCATCAATTATTCATGAATTATCAAATATTTGTGGGATTTCGAATTATAATGTGGGTTCAGAAATAATGTTTCTCCATGAGAGTCTTCTATAACACTGGATATGATGTTACATTAGTATCAAATCCTTGCCACTCCTTGCACCTTCTGTAGCCCCTTATCTACTTCTCTCACCTCTCCTCTCCACCAGTTCTACATAGCTCAACATCCTCCTTTCCACTCTCAACTCCTTCCTCTACCTTGCACCCCTTCCACACTCCACCCCATGCACACCATCGCCCTCCAAGAAGATTCTGTTGATAAAATAATGAGGAGGTTAAAAGGTGAGATGAGTTGCGAAATTCCAATCGCTAGGAATAAGATCAAGATCGACTTACGAGGTTGATCGTGGAAGAAGATCAACGATTGTCAGCAATTTCGTTGATTCCACTCTCAACTCCTTTCTCTACCTTGCATCCCTTCCACACTCCACCCTGTGCACACCATCGCCCTCCAAGAAGATTTCGTGGATAAGTAAAGTTCTGATGTGCATGAAATTTCTCTAAAATCCACTTTATGATACTTGGAGTCCACCGTCGATCTAGATATGACGGTCCCCATGGATTTTGCTGATTCAACTAGTAAGGTGGTTAACAGCAGAGGTTGGATGCAAAATTTTAATGTAATCCTCTCTATAGTACTTGGAGTCAGTCCACCGTCTATCCGGGTGGATCAATATCTAATGGTCTTAAACGATTCCACTGATTCAACTAGCAGGAGAATTAACAACAAAGGCTGGAGGTGGAATTCTTATGAGATCTACAAATCCACATTAGATCGTATTAGGAATCCGTGCAATTTTGTATCTATCACAATTCGTCCTCTTCACGAGTTGAAGCTTGTTCTTCAAAAGGCTCCCGAGTCCCGCCCATCGTCTGGCTGGAACGAGTCAAAATGTTCAGTGAACATTCCATCGCAATTAAACACAAACTCAAATAATACGTATGATATAGACACTGAATGTCGCAGGGCTAAATCATTTCTTGAAATATACAATTGCGTGTGTTTTATTACTCGCCATAGATTATTGTTTTTAGTTTCTTCGTGGTTAGTCGGTCGTGTTTCGAGATTATTTATGCCAACGTGCCAATTCTATTTAGTTAATTTTTTTCCACTTGAAAAACATGAAAAAAACACTATATCTTCCAAGGATATGGTGCGTAATAGTACATACCCAAGCAAAAATGATCTGTCCAAAAATAACCTTTATTTTCAACTATAAAAAAAACTACAAAGTCATCTTCTCTCAAATTGCTTGAAACGCAAAACTACTTGCAACGGTCATTTAATAATAATAATAAATGATAAGCCTTTATAAATTAAATAGGAGTTTTTAAATTCCTCGCACAAAAGTAAACAAAAAATTCCTCCCAGAAAGGTAAACCCTTCGTTTGGGGAAGTGGGGATGTGTAGAGATACCCTAAAATTTTTGGGTATTTTGGGGAACAAGGGGTTGGGGGTGTGGGGGTCTCTAAAATTATATATATAATACTGATAAAAATATGAACCCCAACACTCAACATATAAACTTTTATGTTCTCGAAGAGTTTAGTGTAATGTAAATGTAATCGTTATAACCAAGCATATCATATCTATGTTTGTTTCTTTTTATTTGTTTCTATTTCGATTTATAATGACCATTTAGAGTAAAAGACTAAAATTTAAGATAAACCATTTTTGTTTTCAAGTAAAAAAAATTAAAAATTCGAGGGGGGTGGGGGCATGTGGGAGCCCCCCATTTTCACGAGGGGGCATGTGGAAGCTCCCTAATATGGGAAACTCCTAGACCTCTGTTTCCCCAAGTTTCATAGAAAAGGGGCACTCGAAAACGTTTCCCATGGAACCTCCCAGCCAGGGTAATTTTTAGTGGTGAAAATTTTCCAATTGGCTATTTTTTGGGTTTTTTTCAAAAAATAAATTCGCTATTTGCTCAATTTTAGTGTCTAATATCGCCTATATTTACATAAAATATGTTTTTTTATCATAATATTCGCCAAAATTTACACATTTTAGTGTTAATTTTATGTTTCTTATTTAAAATTCGCCTACCAATCTATAAACATGTTTTCTTCAATCCAAAACAATCGCCTGGAATACTATACATAAGTATAATATTATAATCCTTAAAAAATACTCTGCTCCCATCCCCCAAGGCACGCCCCAAACCCTAAGAGACACATCCCCATGGAACATTGTCATTTACATTTCGTGTTTTTTTTAAAATCTATATTCTACCACAACATTAAATAGCTATCTGGATGTCATTGTTTCATTCTTCTTTGCCACCATTCAAGATTGAGCATTGACAAAGCATATTTAAACGAACTGATTTTTTAGAATGACCAGATTTAAGGAGACACTAGAGTGACATCTACTCTTATATGGGTGCCAATAGCCCCTCCCAACTTTAAACAAAAATAATGATTTGTTGGAAACGTAATCAACAAGGATCATGGTTCAGTGTAAATGATATAAATAGTTCTTAGTTTTAAATAAGAATACAAAGAGTCATCATGAATTCCAAAGGATACATTGGAAGATGAATCTCAACATACATTTTCTATCATATAATTAAAACATTTATGATCAATAAGATTATTCATTTGGGAGTTATCCTCTAAGAGTAGTATTAGAGCTTTTCCATCATTCTTGCATAGTTTTCCTACTTAGAACTTTTTTTTGTGCCTATGCCATATTCCTTAGCTTTTCCATTCCCTTATTTTCTAGTTTGCTTATGAGTCTTGGCATATTCACCTGCCCTCAGTCTATTCTTAGTCCTGGACCAGTCTTCCGTTCTTCCTGTCTATGAATTTTGAATTTTGTAGATCTCTCTTCATGGGCTCCCCTCTCCTTCATACGGTGAGTACATCCTATCCATAATGTTGTGTAACCTCTCCTCTGCATATTCTCCATTCACATGAGATCTTCTCCACATGCATCCATTCACACAAGCTATTAAAGTGTGGTTCATCATGTCCTTCATGCTACACAACATCTCTTGCAGAAAACTCTAACTCTATACTAAAGCATGTCTTGGATTATTGTCCAAGTTGGTCTTTCAACCTCAAAAACTACTTGTGTCACGTCCCCTCCCATCTACCTAAGAGGGAACGCGACCATAACGCTATCAAATCCGGGAAATTTAAATCCCATGAACATACACATGATAAAAATGCATTGAACTTAAACATACACATATGCATAAATTATTAACATACAGCGGAAGCAAAATTCGTTCATTCACAGCATTTAACATGTTCGTATAAGTTCATAAACTCATATACAGTTGCAGAGATAAAATAGACAAGAATAATTATCTTGAAAGAAGCTCGTCCCGCAACCAGCTATGTCGCTGCAACGTTCCACCCAACCATAGGTCAGTGTACTCATCAATGTCTCAGCAACACTGCCACCCCCGAGTTGGGCATGATTCCCACAAGGAATAAGGAACACTAGCAGGCTCACACATAGCCAAGGATACAACAAAACTTAGCCAAGCCAACACAGTTGGGTTTATTAGGCTACAAAGGAGCTGGAAAGGTTGAATTCTAAGCTAGTGAGCTCAACCACAGAGCTATGGACACCCGCATCATATCTATCCTGGATTTTAGAACATCTACACACCCAACACAAGGAAGCATCCCCTTCTCTGCCACACAGTCCCTCAGGCCATGCCTCCCTTTCCAGTGCTATTCAGGGTGTGCAAAGAAGAAAACCAGTCCCCTAGATTTGTCTGTGAGGTTCCTTCTCACATTAGATTAATCAAGCTAGTTCAGACCCACTTTCCACTCCCAAATCAGTTCAGACCAAAGTTAAAAGATGCACCCACAACACAATACAATTTCTGGGTTTGAGAAAAAACAATTTGGGCAACAAAAACGAATTGCCAATATGGGTAAAAACAACCCCCTAATAGCAATTCGATTTCTAGAGATGTTTATGGCCTTCATGTGGCCAAAAAAGACTCAACAACACCAAAAAATCATGGGTCTCTTCTCCCATTCGTTGGGCATTGCCAAAAAAATAATTTTCATTTTGGAAAACAATGGGGAAATGCAACAAAATTGTGGGGAAGGAAACCCATCCATTGACCATTACAAAATCGATTTCCCAGCCCGAGGAAAGTTAAGAAAACGACCCCCAACGTGAAGGAAACACACACAGTAGACAAAACATGAAGGAAAACAGCTCTCCAAGCTTCCATTGTGTGAGGAAATGGAGGACGTTAGTGCACCACCAAATGGGCATGCATTTTTGGGTGTTAAATTTCCACAAAAGTAAAAAAAATGTTTTCCAAAAAATGGGTGCCTCCCCAAATTCGAATTTCTAACTCCCATACCTTTCCCATTCTCATTCAATAACTAACCCAACCAATTTCTGGCAGGATTAAATGATTGGGAACAAAAGACAAAGGGTAGTTGACAGTTTCATGGGTTCTCCCTTTGACATTTAGATTTTCCCCATTGTCCCAAAGGTTTGAATATCCCCCCTTATCCTTAGGAAATCATGCTCCCCATCTCTTTTAATGTTGCATTGACATAGCGGGTTGTGGGTTTTTAATTAAACTTCATACGTACATGATGATTCAAAATTATAACGTGCTGGCTAGCACAAAATACCATCGGCATCAATTTTAATCGTCGAAACATAAAATGCTAAATAGATGGTGGGGATTTTTCCTTTAGTTCCACACCACGATTAAATACAATATATACATCATATACATTTAATGCAAATGGGGTCAAAACTGGGATGTTACAACTTGGAGACAAGTGATCATAGTGGGACGTATTTCTTGCTATCTGGATGAAGCATTGGCAATGTATTGTTGACACTAGTTGGCATGAGAAAACATGACTATAACTCGTGCGTTGATATTTCTATTGCTGATGGTACGTTTATTGTTGATGGTGTAGCATGTGTTTTCACACATGCTTGTACCAAAGGGGAACCTTCTAGAGGATTTTCCACATCCTCTCATCTTCGATGGGGGTGTGACTATGAGCTGCTGCTATCATTTAAGAGGGGATATAAGTCCCATGAACATAAATATACAAATGCATTGGAAATAAAAGCATACACAGATGCATAATGCATGCAATCTACAACGGAGGAAAATACATTTCATTCAAGAAACATGTTCATCATAATTCATTAAAACAAATACAGTTGCTGAGGTAAATACACAAGAAAATACTTATCTTGAGAAGAAGCTTCCCGCAACCAGCTATGTCATTGCAATGTTCCACCCAACCATAGGCGATTGTGCTCATCAATCGTTCAATAACACTTCCACCCCCGAGTTGGGCATGATTCCCACAAGGAATAAGGGAACAACATCAGGCTCACACATAGCCAAAGACATGTCAAAATCCAGCCAAGACCAAACTACATTTGGGTTTATCAGGATGCTAAGGAGGTGGAATGGTTGAATTGCTAAGCTAGTGAGCTCAACCACAGAGCTATGGATACCTGCACAAGATCTGGCTTGGATTTCCAAATGCCTACACACCCAACATAAGGAAGAATCCCCTTCTCTGCTACACAGTCCCTCGGGCTATGCCTTCCCTTTTAGTGCTCTTCAGGGTGTGCAAGAAAGAATAACCAGCCCATATTGATCTCTCTGTGAGGTTCCTTTCTGCACTAGGTTTATCAATCCAATTATTCCCTCTTCCACTCTTATGCTTCAGACCAAACAAGGATTTACAGAACAACAAGGACAAGGGTGCACACAACAACAACTACACATGCTGGGTATGAAGGAAAAATGGTTTGCAACCATAAAACGAATTGGTAGATGGGGAAATCAACCCCTGGGTGAGCAATCTAAATTCAACAATGATTTAATGGATTCACAGAAGCAAAAATGACCTCTACAAACCCCTATCTCATGGATTCGAATTCAAAAAATGTCTACTGGCTTCATGTGGGAAAAAACGACCCCTCCAATACCCCAAAACGTGGATCTATTCTCCCATCGACTATGCAACACCAAAAAATGAAATTTCCCATCCACGTGAGTGAGGAAACAACAAAAAAATGTCAGGGAGAGAGCCCAGCCACTGATCATTGGAAAATTGATTTCCCAACCACGGGGAAAAATGAAGAAGCAACAAAAAACATGAATGAAAACACCTAGGAGCTACCCAAAAAACGTGAGGAAGAGGAGGACATGAATGCATGATGGAATGGGGAAACATTTTTGGGTTTTTACTTTCCCAAGAATTCAAAACACGATTTTCAAGAACTGATGGCTTCTCAAATTCGAATTTGACTTCCATACTCTTCCCATCCCCATGCATTAACTAACTCAACCAATTTATGGAAGAAATAAATGATTGGGCACAAAAGACAAAATGGGGAGTTGAGAGTTTGATGGGTTCTCCCTTTGACATTTGGCTTTACATAGCTTTCCCCCAGCTCTTTAATGTAGCATTGGCATAGCTTGTTGTGGGTATTTTAATTAAATTGCATATTTACATGATGTCGAAAATATACGGTGCCTTTGGCTAGCATTATAACCATCGACATAGATTTTAATTGCCGAAACATAAAAAACTAAATCGACGGTGGGGCCTTTGCCTTTAGCTCCACACCATGATTAAATACAATATTTACATCATATACATTTTAATGCAAACGGGGTCAAAACCAAGGTGTTACAGGATTGTGGACTCAAGTAGAGTTTCAAAGAGATTAAACAAAAGAAACTACTAGACTAAGAAATTAAACTAAGAATGTTGGTATAGAACAAGTGCAAATATTTATTCAATTCTTTAAATTCAATCAACAAGCATACACGAGAGTTGAAAAAATAAAGAATATTTATATTGATATATGAAATGAATTACAGGAACCAGGAGAACCTAAACAATAATGGAAGAGGAGGCTATCGTAGTTGTTCAAGGGAGGGTCTATTGGTTCTCCTTACGTCCTTCTAATTCTCGAGCCACACGTCATGGGTAGAGGATCTCCTAGAGGTGAGAACGAAGAGAGAAAAGGATTACTTCGATCTCAGGGAAAATACAATAGAGTGACGACTTGAGAAAATCGAATTGAATTCTATGTTATGAGGGACCTTGGTGTCTCTTTTTGTACTTGATGATGAGAGTCTAGGAATGAGTTTTGTGCTCTAGGCTCTTCATATGAGTGAAACCACGTAGAGACTTATGTCACTTTTTCTTTATTTTTGTCAGACATGAAGCAGAAGGAGCCAAAATCCAAGCTGATGGTTGGGTCATACTTTTTTTAATGATTTTGTGTGACTTGAATCACTAATATAAAAGGATTATGACTGACCCATATTGATCTTATTGAGGGATTTTATGAAGACTTTTTTTAGGATTAGCTTTCACTTTTGGTATTTTTATTATATTTCCAAGGTCAAATGGGTATGAATGAGGTGAAATGATGACATATGAAAATGACTGAGATGAAGACATGGTAGGTGAGAAAAACTAACTTGTTAACAGATGGTGCATTGATGTTATTGGAGATTGCTAATGCATTGGTATGTATTTAATGTGAGAGAATTTGAAATACATTTGCAATGTATTGAATGTGAAAAAATGTGTTATGTATTTGAGGTTAGAACATTAGCGCTAGAGGTTGTAATAATGAGTTAATACAAGTATGAGATACAAGTAATGAAACTCATTTTTTAAAACAATTATTTTGCACTATAAGAAACAACCACTCCCTTGAAATATGAGCCTTGTCATCACATCGAGGAAGTAATTAGTCAATGGAATCAACAAAAAGGAGGATTTGCAACAAATTTTCTTTTATCATAATTATTTGTGGTTGATTTCTCTTACATACATGGCTATGATAGCGTATTCGCTACGAAAATAATGGAGCATCACCAGTGGTATTATTGACTAAATTTAATATTGGAACTGCAATTTAATTTTTTGGGAGGCATTGTATTTCCTTGGTAGAGACTGTAGACCTACAAGGCTATTATTCTATAATATCTTCCTATATCTGTCACTAGTAAATTACAAGTTTTAGAAGATGCATTCTTTAATGACTTCTCTAGTTGGAGTAGTGCTCACAGGAAAATAAACATATTCAGAGTGGGTAAGGAAGATCAAGTCCACATTCATATAGAATTACTTGTGGTATAATGTATGTAAAGGAGTGACCATTGAAAGAAAATATGGCCCCATGACATTTGACCCAAAATGACGTGGAACAAAGAAAGAGCTTTTTGTGTGGAAGAGCAGAGACAAGAAGGTTTTGGCATTGATTACTGCAACAGTAAGTGAAAAGGGACAAATAGATACCTTCACTACTACTTGGTAATTTAAGTGAATCAACATCCTATGTACATATTCATCTCTCAAGATAAGTATGTTAGAGAACTATTGAATAGATTTTACATGACAAAATGCAACCCTCTTTCTAATCCAATAGAACAAAATATGAAGCTCTCATCAAATTAAGAAAAAGATTTTGAGGATGTGACAAGTACTGGAAAATTGTGGGAATCCTTATCTACCCTACCATCACCATATCAAATATTTCATTTTTTGTTGGGATCCTTTCAATATTCATGCAAAAAATTGGTGAAGGACATTGGTCTACTATGAAAATAATTCAAAGATACTTGAAAGGGAGACAAGGATTTTGACTCAAGTATTCTAAGGGAGATGAATTCAAAATTATTGGGTACTTTGATTTGGAATTTGATGGTGACAAAGAAATGAGAGTGTCTACTTTAGGATACCTCATGAGTCTTAGATCAACAATTGTCTCCTAGACATCACACAAACAATCAGCTCTAGTAGATTCAACAATAATGGTAGAATATGTGTCTATGGAAGAAACGAAGGAGATTGTGTGGCTAAGGAAAATAATGGAAGATTTGTAAGAGAAAAAATAAAATTCCACTCCCCTATTGATCTAAATTACTTATGCAGTCAAGATGGACAAGAATACCGTATTCCATGATCGAACTAAGAACATCAACATGAAGAACCATATGATTCAACATCATGTATAAGCCAAGACAATTCATTTGAGACATTATTCCATTAATGGTCAAATTACAGACATCTTCACCAAAGCACTTGAAAGAGAAAATCTTGAAAAATCCATAAAGATTCTTGGACTCACGGAAACCCCTTCATATTAATTGAGGGGTATGTTGGAAACCTAATCCACAAGTATTATGGTCAGGGGTAAATGATGTAAATAGTTTTGAGTTTTAAATAAGAAGAAAAAGATTCTTCAAGAAGTCCAAAGGACCCATTTCCAAGATGAATCTCAACTATCCTTTTCAATTGTATAAACAAATCATTTATCACCAATAAGATTATTCATTCAAAATTTATCCTCTGATATGATCATTTGACATCCTCAAAAATGCACTCCCACAGGTTCCTAAGGATTTTGGAAGGACCCATCCAAATCTATAAATAACATCTCTAATGCTATGAGTAAATAGAGCCTTGATGCTCAGAAGAAGCACAAGAAGTAGATCTTGATACTAAGATAATTCTCACAAACATTCACAAGAAAAATAGAGAGAAGAATAGACACTGAATCACATGAATGAATAGATGAATATTGGAGTGCATCCTTTAATTGAATAGTGATGAATAATAGTGTACATAAATAATACATCCCTCATAGGTAAATTTTAGTTGTATTGGAGACAACTCATCAAGCTCAGAAAGATAGACTTACTAAATATGATAAACCCCCATAGGTGGATAAAGAACTTTCCTAATCAGTCAAGGACCTCACGAATTAGATAAATCATGAGTGAGTTTTCAAGTGTGATGGAAAAAAATGATAATCTTGTAATCTGGAGAGAAAATCATGGAGGATGGGGTGGAAACAAAAGATAGTAGTTTCCTAGTAGACTAGCTTTACCTTATCCACTGAAAAGATGGAATAATGCAGGATAAAGGTAGAATTTGCATGAAGGCACAGTTACTAAATATGGAAGTCAATAAAGTGGGAATGATCAAACTAGGATCAGTATAAAGGAACTCCTAGGGTATATATGGCAAATGTTTCCCATGTGGTGCAAGTGGATGCCAACTATCTAGGCTAGTGGGTAGGAAATTAATCAAAATTGATTAAATATTTTATCCTAAGTTATGAAGTGGTTTTATTATATTCCCACAACCCATTTTAAGTTTGACTTTATGATGTTTATGTATGAAATATGGTTGTACATAGGTCCCAACAACAAGTCTATGGTCACCATTTACAATTATTCATGTCCAGAAAAGTGAGGAAAGAGGAAAAACCACATGAGGAAAATCCTCCCTCAAGAAAGGACAAGCAAAAAAAATTGATTAATATATATTCAATAGGTATTTATATTGAATTGAATGAGCTGATTGAACTACTTCTAGTGAAACAATTTGATGAAAAATTCATTAAATCCATGATCATGCACTAAAGTTTAGAATCTGCAAGAAGGAAGAGGAGATACTCCTTGTATCTCATCATCTGATGAAGTAGGAGCATTATCTGAATGCTTCTTGCTACTAAAAAACTATAATCTGAAAAAATAATCTGAAATCGAAACGTTACATGTGCATACTCCTTCCCAAAGAGTACAAAAATTAATACAATCACAATCAGCTCCTTGTATAGCTGCAAAATTGTGATGTGGATCACATATCATTCTTCCATTCTGATGTAGAAAATTTGGAGATATGATATGAGGTTGAAAAGAATATTATATATCATGAATATTATCATATGGAACAACAAATAAAAAGGATTCAGTGTCTCCATGAGGATATGGGGATAGACAAGGAAAAGTATGAGCAATTGGGGAAAACTAATGAGCACAAAAATCTGAAGGATGAATGGACTTGAGATCCGAACCATAAAATTTTACATCAGATCCAAACATGTGTAATACTAAGTCCAATTATGATTAAGGTCATGGATAACCAACTGGTGAAAGATAAGCAAGACTTCAAACCTTGTAATATAAGTAACAATGCATAAGAGACCAATGAGGAATCAACTAGTGAACTTGGGATTTGTATAGTATTAGGAGTATTCAGAGGTATGGTAGATGGTATGGATGGTGTCATGACATGTATATTATTCTGTAAACAATATTCTAAATCAGAATTACGGAGTGAGGAAGAGCTGCTTAAAGACAAGTCAGTATCTAGTGAAATGTCACAATCATTGAGAGACGAATCTAGGAGACTGATAGGTGGATTATCAAATAAAGTATCATATATTTTCTGATTATTATATATCAGAAAGTGAATCTATATCAGAGACATGAGGACAGTATTTAATTATGTCACTCAAGGAATAGGTGATATTACCTTGGGACTACGCACTATGACAATGTTCTGGGGATTCAACAAACTTCTCTAGCTAATATGGAACTTGAATGTTATGCTTCTGAAGAAGCAAGACATGGTGTCCATCTTCTTCTTGAAACATTTCTTCTCATGATGAAATCCCTTTTTGCAATAATAACACTTGGATGCACTTCCTTTCTTCTTGACTTTCTTCATTGAATCTTCATCCATAGTCTTCGAACCCTCATCTTCAATTTCTGACTTTGGATTCTTCTCTTTCACAATTTTCTTCTCTTTTGATTTGGAATTCTTTCTTTCTTGAACCATTATATCATGATCCATGCCCTTGGAATATATAAGAGATCCCATATAGATCAATTTATCTTTCTCCTTTTTTAGTGAATAAAAGAATGTATTCAAAGAAGGCATTTTCCAATTAGAAATAACAAGCCTAGTAGCATGAAAAGTAGACACAAAAATTGAGTATTTAGGACCCAATTTTCATAGAATGGAAAGGATTAATTGATCATATTTCTTCTCAATCCCACAATGCCTGAGCATTAGAACAAGTGACTCAAATTTGGCAAAGAACCCCTCAACAGAATCGAAACTGCTTAGACTCATTGAGAATAACTCAATATCCAATTGATGCGGTCTTAAATAATCTTGAATTCCAAAGACAGACTCAAGTTTGGTCCATAATTGGCATGGAGTGGTCAAAACATCTATATGAAAGAGTAGATCAAGGGAAGTATAGAGGCAAAGCAATCCATAGGCTTCATCCAACCTATTATGCCACTTAGCTTTCTCAACAACATAAGTTGATTCATTTTCTAAAGACATAGAAACTATATAGAGTCCCTTACCGTGCAATAGAATGCAATTTTGGATTTCCATTTATGATATTTGAAGGAATTCATGATCATAGCTGAAGAAGAATCCATACTGTGATGTCGATGCACTCAAGAAGATACTCTCTGCAACATACACAACTAAAACTAGGATAAAATCGTCTAAGCCTAATAACAAGTTGTTCTTGAGAGAGGGATAGGAGACTAGATGTGCTTTGATAGAGCGAATAGATAGCTCCTCAACTATGTAGAACTTGAAGAAACCTTGTGCTCAGATACTATGTAGAGCTTGATAGGTTGTGTACCCTATGGCTTTGATACCATGTAGAAATTGCAGCTATGATACCATGTAGAAATAACAACTCCAATGATATTAGTAAAAAGAGCCTTGATTCTAAGAAGAAGCAAAAAAAATTAGATCTTGCTACTAAGATAATTCTGACAAGCATACACAGGAAAAATAATGGGAAGAATAGAGATCGAATGACATGAACAAAGAGATGAATATTGGAGTGTATCCTTTCATTGAATAATGATGAATAATAGTGTACATAAATAGTACATCCATCATAGGTAAATTGAATTTATATTAGAGACAACTCAACAAGCTCAGAAATATAGACTTACTAAATATGATAGACCCCCATAGGTGGCTAAATCACTTTCCTAATTTATCAAGGACCTCACGAATTAGATAAAGCATGAGTGAGTTGTCAAGTATGATGGAAATATATGCTAATCATGTAATCTGGAGAGAAAATCATGGAGGATGGGTTGGAAACAAAATATAGTGGTTTCCTAGTAGACTAGCTTTACCTTATCCACTAAAAAGTTGAAATAAAGCATGATAAATGAATAATTTGCAAGAAGGCATAGTGAATAAATCTAATGGTCAATAAAGTGGACATGACCAAACCAGAATCAGGATAAAGGCACTCCAAGGGTATATTTGGAAAGTGTTGACCATGTGGTGCAAGTGGATTCCAACTATCTAGGAAAGTGGGTAGGAAATTAATCAAAATTGATTAAATATTTTATCCTAAGTTATGAAGTGGGTTTATTATATTCCCAAACCAAAAAACCAATAGGAAAATTGACTTTTAATACTACATTAACCACCTTTCAAATCTTTTTTCCCCCTTATTTTTTTACCTTCGATTAAGGAATCACATTTTTTTGAACAACCAGAATCAAATTTGGATTCCAACCCTCAAAAATGAATTTATTCTTGTGTATTGAAACACATTAAAGTGAAATTTGTGTTCACCATTTAACCATTGTTTCCAAATTACATACTAAGGACACATTAATCTAGTGCATTGTGAACTTGAGTATACCCTTAAGAGACTACCACTCATGATTTGTGAAGGGGAAATGTAAAAGTATATGATTAATTCTTTCCTTTGCACTAAATAACACTACAAAACCATTTGGGCATTGTCCTCCTCACTTCAAAAAAATATCCTATGTTAAAATTGTATTAACAAGTGACATCCAACAAAAACAATATCAATTTAAAAGGGAAGTTCCACTTCCAAACAATACCATACCACCACTCCTCATCCTCTACTGAGATCATAATAAATCAACTCATAAGTCAATTTTGTTGTTACTTAACCATTAGCAACATTGCAAGTCAAAACAAGTGTATCCTCCTCCTGGATAAAGAACATTCCTAAGTGCTTCAAACCCTGTCATAAAATTCCCACTCATCCACCATTGTACAAGTTATACCCATTGAGCTAGATTTATTCCATATATGATCATTAATATCCCTAGAATCTTGGTTATAGAATTGATCGAAAGGAAATATGCCTTTTACCCTCAGAGTTGTTACTAAAAAATTAGGCAACTTGAAGTGTGAGCCCTTAATCCAAGGATCTAGGCCTGTGTTTATCTTTTTCCCATCCCCAATCCTCCAATCCAACCACTTCGATATAACTAGAAAGGAGCTAATGATCCATGCCCAACAATTTGGAATTTTCTTAATACTTTTATTTTCCGCCTCATCCAATCTTCCACCGAACAACCCCTTAAATACTTATCCTTTAGAATCATACTCCACAAAACATATCCTAAAAGGAATCTCCATAAACTCTTAACAAAAAGTGACAAAATTTATGAGACAAAACTTAGGATGAGACACAATTTTCCACTTTACCATATGGGCCCCTTTTGTATCCTTTTTACCTATCCATAAGAACTTCTAGCATTTATTCCTAAACTTATCTAGAAAATATTTAGGAATACAAGCTAAGGATAACTAGTACACTGGCATACTTTCGAAGAAATAATGGACAAATATTAACCACCCACCCAAGAATAGCCAAGTAAAACACTAGTTGTCTATACACGTGTCCACCTTCTTGAGAATCCACAACTAATATCTTTTCCTATAAGCATTAGGCTTTAGGAAATACCCTAAATATTTCAAACCTTGTTCCAAATTTATCATCATAAAAGGCATCACGCCCTTAATCTAGTCACACAATAGGTCACTGAGCCCATTCTACAACATGACTGGTTTTTAATTACTAAAATCCATACAAAAGCTAAACAAAAGTATTTTATAATGTCATTGTATTCCATCCATTCTTGCACCAAAAGATTACCAAAAATTAATAAATAATCAACGAATAATGAGTAAGTGATCACATGATTGGGAGAAACTATAACCCCTATAATTATTCTTTCCACCTTAGCATCCACAATCAATCTTCTCAAATATTCTAACTCCTAACTTAAACCCCTATAATTTTTGAAAAAATATGTAGGAGTCCCATTGAAAAGGATTGCATAATTTACTAAAGAAAAACACCCCATATTCTAACTAGTAGCTACCAGACTTGAACCTATTTGCAATAAGAAAAGCCTTAGAAATATCCAACTGACTATGTCATATGCCTTCACCAAATCCAACTTCAATATGACATATTCCATCTTCTTCACTTTAATTGATTGCAATCCCTCTTGGGATAACCCTACTACATCTAGAATTTGCCTATTATACATGAAACCAAACTATTCTTTGGAGATGCACTTAGACAAATTCTTCTTTAGCATGGTAGCTATAATCTTAGCAATCAATTTGTACACCACATTACATAATGATATAGGTTTGAACTCAATGAAGGAGAAGTATTTTAGTTTTTATGAATAATAACTATAAAGGTTACATTCAAAGCCACTGACACCCTCCCAATAGCTCTTGACTCTTCTACTACCCTCCATAGGTCATATTCTACCAGTTCAAAAAGAACTAAAAGAAATATATAATCTATCCATTAGGACTAGGGATTTTCAACTTTGCAAACACAACTAAGGTCTTCTATACCTCGTCTAAGGTAAGAAGCTTATCGATCCTCCTTCCTTCCTCAATAGAGAAGAAACTAGGATAATTCTAGATAGCATTTAACTAATGAATGATATTATTATCCCAAGGTCATGAAATAGAGATTGAAAGTAATATCTGGCTTCATTCTCCAACTCTTTTGGAGATCTGAAACATTCCACATTGCTTCTTTTTACTTCCCAAATCAAAATTATGTTTTTTCTTGTTCTAAAAAATATATATGGAAAAACTTAGAGTTACAATCCTGTTGTGATAGATAAATGGGTCTACTCTTCAATCTCAATGCTTCCTCCTCTAAGGAAAAAATATTGATTTTCCTTGCCTCATATTCTCCAAGATTTATTTATTTTTTCTAAAAAGAAACACTTGAGCTATTATCATAATAAATTCCCTTAATACTATCCTCAATATCTATCAATTCAGCGTTCATTTCCTTTTTGTTTTTCTTTTCCCGCCTAATTATTGTAGTCTTAAGACTCTATATATTTTCCACCACATGAATCACATGGGAGATACCACTTTGCTAATCATAAGGTCTCTAGTAAGATCTTGTCAAAGAAATAAAGTCTTCCTCCCCATTCCATGAATGATTAAATTTGAAAGGATTTCCAATCTTGACCTTAGAAAATTCTAGTTGACACACTACATAAAGATGGCTAAAGATATTATACGTTTTGGTACAACATCAATTCTTATATGCCCTTTCCACCAAATCCTTTTCAAGAAGAAACATGTCCAAGCATTTTTCCACTGTTGCATCCCCTTGTTTTCCATTCCTCTAGGTAGGAATAAGGAGACTAGGACAAATATCCACTAATATGGAATCCTTGAATTGCTAGGAGAAGAAACCTTCCAAATGATCAAATATGTACCTCACCCCCATATCTCTCTATCATTGATGGTCAAATTCAAATCTCCTCCTATGATTCATCCGGGGTGCTAAATAAGTCTTCATCACTTAGCTATAACTAATAAAATTCTATATCCAAGTAGGGCCCATAACAATTCAATATTTTGACTGGATGCTAAAATCATGAAAAAAACCATCTAAAATAATACTTGCACTAGAAAGGAAAACATAAAATTGAGCCTTTATTGGATTCCATGGAAACACCTTTTCTCCAGGTAAACCACATGCATGAACATCACATAAGTTCCATATGCTCAACAAGGGATCGATAACTTCTATGTTTGTTTCTCCAAAAACCATTGTTTCTTGCAAACACACAATATTTGGATTAACATTAATTAGAAACCGATGAAAGGAGGATCTCTTAAGGGTCCCTCCAACCCCCTAATTTTCAAAGAGAGAATAGTCATTATTTTAGAATTGAAGTTCCATTTAGATATTCAAGCAATTAGTTCTGAATTATGATTGTTGCAATAAAAGGAGAATGAAGATACAAACTGAACAAAACAACCACACAGGAAACGAATGAGTGTATCTCAGGTAACTACAATATTATTGTCATTAATTAAATCTAATGTTACAATAGTTTACATAAAGGAATAATTTGAATGCATTAGGGAGTAATTCGAATCTACCAACTGGATCTCATTTTACCTAACTGACTAGCTAACTCATGGTGTCTCAATTAATATCGGAGTCCAATAGATCAACTCCCAGATGTCCAACAAGCTCATACAATCAGTAATAACTAGTTAACTCAGTGCAACTGAGTGTGGAAGGTGGAAAAATGCACCTACTCCACATGCAACCATGCATTAGCCATGCATAACTAGCGCTAGCTAACTGATTGTGATCTAACTGAAAGCTAACTAAGAATAACTAGTTCCAACTCGAACTAAATGATGGAGCTTGGTGTCGTGACTCCCAGTGGCTCCTAAAATGTAGGTATTGGTCTAGGAGGCACCCAAACTGATGCATGCACATGTAGTAAGTGGCAGTTAACCTTTAGTAGTGTCCCCCAGACTCTAGTAACTGGTACATGTGGCCCAATTAGGCCAAGTGGACCCAATGGTACTAGTGGAACCAAATAGTTAATTAAGGTACCTAAGTTAGGATAAATAATCTAAATAGAAATTATGGTCAATGGAGGATTAATAATCCAAACACCCCCCTTGAATCCTAACATGAACAACTGTGGGCCCTGGTAACATGACCATAGGTCACCCAAATACAATCTAAAAGACAGTAAAAAAATGCTTCTTAATACAACCGAGGAAACAGGAGAAAACCTCATGGAACCCCCCCCCTCAAAATAAGTAGGAATACAAATTTTGAATAAAAACTTGTGAAATTTTTTGCAGCACTATGCAACAGCAAATGCAGTATCTTGGTTCTTCTGTGTAGGTGAACCTATGAATCTAAACAAAATTCTTATGTCTTGAGGAATCTTCCTCTTTGGAAGAAGAATAATGTACTCAACTAAATCAGAAATATAAACAGCTGCACGGTGAAAACTGGACCCATGTAGAGCAGCTAAAATCAACTAAAGAGAGAGCAAACGTTCTTGAGAATTCAAACCATGTGAGGAACACCCAAGAATCTGATATATTTCATCCCTGAACAGAAAATCATGAGTGGTAAAATGAACCCCAAGTGTTAGGAGCAAGTGTCGACTGTCTTCATCTTTACTAGTTCTGTGAGGGGATGAGCATGTGACCGAAGGTAGAGAAGCCCTAGGACTGTGGAAAGTGAATGCATGAGATCCATAATATGATATTGCTTCATAAATAACCATTAATTCACAAAATATAATATCATAGAACTCATAAGAGAGAACTAACATCGAATCCTCAACATCAAAATTTAAGGAGACTTGCGGTGCTTGATTTGTCACATCAAAATTGATGAAACCAGTTGCAATCAATAATGTAATATCTTGAATATTAAATCCTGAACCACACCTTATCATATCAGAAAATAAATCAGATCCAAAGAGGTTCATATCAGATCCAAAACTGTGCTCCACCGAGATGGTAGATGAACGATTTTCTCCTTCTTCAAAATTCTAATTTTTGGTGCATGCAATCCTATAGGAATTTACTGGAAGCTCTAGATTATTGAGAGTGAATGGATACTCCTATAATATGATATTATTTCCATAATATCCATGGTATTACTTATCTACACACCAACAACATTATTAGATATAGAGAAATCAAATTCCTCTACCTTTTTTGAAACAGTCACCGGTAAACTATGCACACAATTTAAAGAATCACTAGAGAATTTTTGCAAAGAATAGAAGGAGTGTTTTTATTAAAAAACAGATATTCGAATGTCTTCTTCTGGATCAGCCATGTGAGGATATGATATATGAGATATCTCATACACTTATGGAGTAGCAGGATAAGGAGTCACTCCAAGGAGACTTTCTTCAATTCGAATTGACTGTAGGAAAAATTCTAGTTCTTCTTCATCTTCAACAATTTGATTTTCTGTAGGAGAGGGCATGAAATGATAATGATGGATTTTATTTGAACCTCTCTCAACATTTTTTATTTTAGATTCATCTCCCATATGACTGCTAGGTCCTCCTGATAGAGGGAAAGTGATGAAGGATTTCCTGGAGGAAACCATGTGGTTGGATGCTCCAGAATCTATCAAATAAGCCTTCGATGGAGAGAGGCTTGCATGCAAGCATATCTCATGTTCTTCAATATGCTATTCATCGTCAGACATCTATGCACCCTGTGGAAGGGAAATATTGTTCTGTACACATAGAGCTTTCATCTGGTCGAGGGTCTTCTTCATGCACGAGTCTTCTGGATGAAAACCCCTCATACAATAGGGACACTTTTTATTTTCAAACTTCTTCTTTTTCTTAGAGCCAAAGGCTCCTTCGAAAGTCTTCTTATTATTTTTAGGCTTTGAATCGGCTTCTTTGGGCTCCTTCTTATTTTATTTCCCTTTGTCTTGCATTTTGCTAGAGTTGGTAACTAGGAGAGCTTGATCTTTGGAGGTCTTGATGACTCCCATTCGAATCAACTTTTATTTTTCCTTGATTAAGGACTCGGAAAAGGAATCAAGTGAAGGAATTTTTGAAATGAGGAATTCATACCGCTTGGAATGAAATATAGAAACAAATACAGAATACTCAGGACCGAGTTTGTTGAGTATGGAGAGGACATTTTTCTCATCCTTTTGTTCTAGTCCGCACTGTCTGCATTGAAGTGAAAGAAACTTGAACTTAGTAAGGAATTGCTTAACAGTCTCAAAATTGTTGGGGTGTAAGGATACCATATCATTCTCCAGGACATATCCCCAAATTTCATCTTGTTTTCCAAACAAGTCTTCAAGCTTCTCCTAGGATTCTCTAGGAGTCTCCAAGCCTTCTAGGTGGAAGAGGAGATCTCTTAATATATAAGTGCATAGATAACTGAATGCTTCATCTAAGCAGTTCAGAAACTTGTTTCTTTCAACATGATGATGGGGCTTGACCTCCCTTCCAAGTACTATCCTATGGTATCCATGTTTGCGCAAGGCCAATTGCATATCAATCCTCCAGTCAAGATAATTGAAGTTGTGAGGATCCGAGGAGTAGGAGATTGAGAATCCATAATTCTTCCAGCTGAGAGATCACAAAACTTCGCACAAGCTACGTAGAACCTATATATTTTCACTGCAAAACACACTAAACCATTTGAACTTTTAGAATCATGCTTTTCCTCTTGACATGAACATTTTTCGGGGTCAGTCATGGCCTGTCCTCCACTCTGAATAAATTCAGAGGAAACAAATCATCATAAGGGACTTCTATGGAAACCCAATTGCTTCTGATGTTCAATGGAGAGAAACAAACATGAAACCTACCTGAGATGGCTATGATACCACGTTAGAATTGAAGTTCCATTTATATCTTCAAGCAATTAGTTCTGAATTATGATTGTTGCAATAAAAAGAGAATGAAGATATAAACTAAACAAAACAAACCATACAGAAAACAAATGAGTGTAGCTCAGGTAATTACAGTATCATTGTCATTAATTAAATCCGGTGTTACAATAGTTTACATAAAGAAAGAATTTGAATGCATTAGGGAGAAATTTGAATCGAACAACTGGATCTGAATGTACCTAACTGACTAGCTAAATCATGGTGCCTCGATCAATATCAGAGTCCAACAGATCAACTCCTAGATGTCCAACCAACTCATACAATTAGTAATAACTAGTTAAATTAGTGCAACTGAGTGTGGTAGGTGGGAAAATGACCCTACTCCACATGCATCCATGCATTAGCCATGCATAACTAGTGCTAGCTAACTGATTGTGATTTAACTAAAAGTAACTGGAAGCTAACTAAGACTAACTAGTTCCAACTCCAACTAAAATGTAGGGATTGGTCTAGGAGGCACCCAAACTGATGCATGCCGCATGCAGTAAGTGGCAGTTAACCTCTAGAAGTGTTCCCCACACTCTAGTAACTGGTACATGTGGCCCCATTAGGCCAAGTGGACCCAATGGTACTAGTGGACCCAAATAATTAATTAAGGTTCCTAAGTTAGGCTAAATAATCTATATAGAAAGTATGGTCAAGGGAGGATTAATAATCCTAACACATTAAGGATAAACCACACAAGTATTCCCTATTATGAGGGCCCTAAAACCATCTTTAGCACTACCGATAGGAAATTCATCATAGTTTTGAACCTCAATCGACTTCAATTTATGTTTGAATTTAACAACCATAGAAAGACACCATTCGACCTCCCCCACCATTGGATTTATATTATACTGAGACGGTGGAGGTGGGTGGGGGTGAATCAATATAAAGCGTAGGTTATAAATTATTTCACACTTAAACAATTTTCACCTCTTAAAACATTTCAGATGAAACAATAATATACACAATTGTACCCAAAAAATAAAGAATAATTATAAGTATATATATAGACAAAATGAATTATTACATCAGTACGAGAGTACAATATTCAAACATGATCACCAAATCATTTCAAGTGCTAACCTGATACACACTCAATTACATGTTGGCTACATCCAACCTATAATGACCTCGATTTGCATGAGAAGCAACTCACAAACTTTAGTCACCAACCTAAACAGATGTCCGTCTTACAATGCAAGTTATGAATTGTAGAAATTAGGAACCAACCCGTGGAAGATTGCAATCTCCAATTGTTTCCTCAACTACAACTAAATGGAAGCAGCCACTCCTAGATTATGTTTACCATCTCTGACTAGAAGGATGCTCTGATCCTTTGATTGTTTTATTATCTACTACTAGAAGGAAGCACCAACTCCTTGATTATTCTACCAGCTGTGACTGTAACGGATATTCAACTCCCTCTTCCTTTCCTCGTCTTGCCTCCCTAAGACATTTTACTTGCACCTACTAGAAGGAATCTCCAACTTCTTAATCCTTACCTCTTCTCGCCTCCCTATTAAGAAATAGGTGTGTAACAAATAACTAGACTATACAAGTTATCTTATCTGTGATGTGCGTCTTCACAAAACTACAAATATTGTAGTTTTCTAGGTCTGCATCTTTGAGATATTGCCAGACACATTACCAAAGTTAGTACATGATTGGAGATATTTGCAGATATATTGCTCTAAATGATCTGTCCCAGACATTTAGAGAGTCATATTTCTCTTTATAAGACTCTTCAGCAACTCCAATAGATGCCTCATGGAGACCTTATCTATTTATAGATGCAACTAACTTCAATTTCCACTGTGAATAGCATGAGAATCAAGTGATAAGAGGAATTGTTGTCTTCGAACCCATATTGAAGTTTCACATGCAAACAAAACCTGCAAATGAGAAAGGAATATTTTTTTTTTTTTTTTATCTCAATCAAAATCTACTTTGACACTTAGAACATTCGAGAGTGCATCACACCTGTGTAGACTCCAATGGACAAATCCAATGGCTTCAAGAAAATTTCCATAAGATTTATGTGGGAAATCCATTGCTTTTGGCGCTACAATGAAAGTATATGTGAGATATTTAATGCTCATGGATATGATACCATGTGAAATAATGTGAATAGGTTTAAACACCATATATGAATTAAACAATCCCGAATCTAGGTGAAAAGTAGTCCCCACAAAGAATTTACATAGAGATTAGTAAAAATGATAAGAAAAATTGAGGAAAAAACATATAGGACAAAACTCAATTGACATAAATTTTCTTGTCATATTATTCATCAATATGATTACAATAAATAATACATCTGATAGGGATAATTTAAATTCCTCAAAGGAAATTTGTGTGACTCACAGAATGGTAGGATTATATTAGATTAAATCCCCAATTTATACAAGTATCTATTTCCAACTTTAGGCTAGAGGTTATGAATTGGCAAGGTTAGCCATGGTGGACCATGAGTGACAAAATATTAGCTAAAGAGTGGCTTTAGGAGAAAAATATGGAAGTTGTGTAAGGAAAAAATTGGCAAGCTTTCCCAAACTCATCCTAGTGCAACTTCCTAATCCTAATCCAAGAATAAAGCAATAAAATCTGCTATAAACGCAAAAAGGATGGATAAAATAAAATTAAAAAAAAGGAAGTGTGCTTTGGCTCATAGCGAAAATAAAAAATTAGGAATGGTGGGTGCTACGCTTGTCTATGATGGTCAAATGTGAACAATTAAGGTCCAAGACACCTATACTATCCACTTAGGTAGCCTAAACACATTGAACAACTTACTAAACACCCGGGAATTTAAATGAGATTGTTTTAAGTTATGGTCTAGATTGAATTTTGTTCCAACACCCCCCCTTAATATGACTAGTGGAAAATGAGAGATTAGTGACCAAAAAAATGACCAAAATCCGCATATCAATGACCACTTTTGGTTTGGCGGTCGCTGGTGGCTAATTTGCGGTCTTTTATTACATTACCAAAATTGGTCATTTTATTTTGGTCATTTATAGCTTGTCGGTTGGTCATTAATTTGGTCATATATTTGGTCATTAATTTGGTCATATATTTGAATCAATAACCAAATATATGACCACATTTGTGACCAAATTGATGACCACATGAGAAACTAGAATATGACCAAATTTGGTCACGTAATAAAAGACCATAAATTAGCCACCAAAATTGATTTTTGGTCATTGATATACGAATTTTGGTCATTTGTATCTCATTGTTTGGTCGCGTATCTCTCAATTATTGGTCATTTTATTTGCGAATTTTGGTCATTAATATCATTTATTGGTCACTAATTTAGTCATTTTTAGTTGCTTTATGTATGGTCATTATATTTTAGTAGTTTGAATGGTGTCCATTATTAATCAATATAAATTTTTAATATGATATTATGTTTAAATTAAAAAAAAAGAATTATACATTTATTCTTATCTAATACACATGCGAATTATGCAATGTCACATTATAATTAATTACAACACTTGTAAATAATATCTAATACACATGTAAATCATGTAATATCACATTAATTAGTTAATAATTACAACATTGATACATAATATAAAGTACAACCATATATATAAGTTTTAAACCACAAATTATATTATATGAAATGTCAAAAGTATTACAATAAATATGAGTTTTCTCAAAAACACATTAATTTCCATATAACTTTACAGGAAAGCCATCACTTTTCAAAATGTTGCAATGGCTAAACCATCATAATTGCACTTGGTTGCAAAACCATACTTAGATCCCACATCAACAGCTTCAAAACCATACTTAGATCCCACGTCAGCGGCTTCAAAACCACACTTAGTATCTTGAAAGCCTCAACATCAGGCTCTTCATACGGAATGGCAAATCCTCAGTAGCGAGATCTTCATACTCAATGGCCCACTTATAAGTTAAGCTCACTCCTACAAAATCCAATAAAAAAATATCACTTGTAAAATAGAAAAACAATGAACTGTAAATTTGAAAAACAATGAAGAAAATTATTTATCTTGTTCAACAGCTAACAACAATAACCAAGATCATGTGCAAAATAGGAAAATCTAATCTAACAAATTCAATTTAAGAATTGGTTAAAATTAAACTTGAATGGCTAAATCTGCAACTATTTAGTACCTAAGAAAAGTAAAACTCAGCTCTAAACCAGGAAATGGATTTCAACAGGAAATACAATCAACGAATCCACAAAACAATTATGCTCAACTGCACAGGTATAAACCTGTATACATAGTGCAATCTGTGAAGGAGTTCACCCCTATATGTCATGTGGTTAATGAATGACATGAAAACTATGGAAACTGATGAATGATTTAAGAAAGTCTCAAATCCAACGCCCAAAATAATAAATAATAGATTTCTTTACCTGTGGAGTCGCCATTCTGCTATGTATGATCTTGTGCAAAAGTGTAACAAATGCACTCAAACACAGGTTGGAAATGCTGGTTCAACAAAAAAGTAAAATGTATGAAAGGTGTATGTGAGAAAAGCTGTATAAACCTACTTTCCCAAACATGCAATAAAGATAAATCAAAAGAGAAGAGGGAAGTGAAACCTTAAGGGAAGCCGCTTGACGAGCTTGCCTTGTTCGAACAAGAGAAGGTGAACTGAAAAGAAAAATCATCTTTTATGGAGTGCTTCCATGGCGCTCAATAATAGCTACAATAAACATGTTAACAGGTGTTATAATAAAAATCAATATATATTTTTAGTGGAAACAACTTACAACTCTTCTAATCAAGATGAAAAACAAAATTACACTACTGCAACAAATTCTTAGGCTAAGTCCAGGAAATCATAGCTCCAAAATATCTAGAGACCAACACTACCAATTTATATTGTTTGACATAGGACAGCACTAATATACCTCATCTAAATCTGCTGATGCATTGCAAGGCGAAGCTTTAAGGCCTCTCGTAAACTGAACACCTGTTTTTGGAGCTGAGAAATCACAAGAAAGTGTCCAACCCAACCATAACCACCAAGTCCTTCATTGTCCATGTTCTATAGTTGTGACATGTTCATACTTATCCTGGTCTCCAGTTATGCTATAATAGTTTCTATATCTTGTAGGCAATATCCCCATGGGAATTGGCATTGCTTCTTCAACCGCCCAACCAGTGCCACCACCCCAACACCTAAGAATACATTCACCAGCAAGGTGAGCACCTAGGAGAGAACGGGCCATGCGCACTATTTCGCTTCCAATGGATCCTAGCTTTAACTGGGAGTCCAAATTTAGTGGAGCCAAAATATCATCTATAACAGCTCTAGCCAAGAAAAGAGCTAATTCATTTGCAGCATCGGGTATGTCTAATGCAGTGTCCTCTGCAGATTATAGTAGAAAAATAAAACCATTCATAATATCTTCAACTGGAAACACTTCTGTATAGAGAGCAGATAGTAAAGCATAAGCCATCTCTTTCTCTCTATTCTTTCTGTCCATAGCTAATGTTATAAGCTTCTTAACAAAGATTGCATTGAAATCAGGAGCGGAAAGATCTTCCAAACTCCTCATGACTTCAAAGATATCATCAGAAAGAAAGTACTCTTGAATAATAGTTATTGCCCTCTCCTTGAAGAGCCTAGCATTATCCTGTTTTTCCAATCCATCTAGTTGACTAGGGATGGACCTAAAAGATGTTGGACTATGCCAACCCTCTGTTGTTGCCTTCAAAATTAAGGACTCAAACATGTCCTTTGCATTAATTATGTCAAGTGATAGATCATCTATAGTGTTAGCAAGCCTGCCAAACCCTTTTGACATCTGGCTAGATGTTATAAGACCCTCCTCAGCAGCTTCTCTCAATAGGGCCAAAATAAGCAACTCTGTACTTCTTCGTTCCATAGCTAAAATTAAAGCCCTCTTTACAACTTCATGATGAAAGAAAGGAACATTCAAATCTCTTATACACCGATAAGCTTCTACCGTGTCGCCACTTTCAACGTACTCATTTAGTAAGTCGCTTATCTTCTTTTTCACTTCCTCTACCATGACATGGGTGCTTCCACCCCATTGACATTCAATAACTTCTGCATGAAGAGGAGCCGATAAATAGCTTTTCTCAGCCTTCTGAATTACTTCCACAGCCATTGAATCCTCTTGTAGAGATTTCAATGTTTTGGTCAAAAAGGCCGGAGGAAGTATGTCATCAACTAATACACGAGCAACAAATAATGCTAAAACATCTACTGCATCAGGGATATCCAAGGCCAAGTCATCTGCTGAGTCAAGCAATTTGCTAAAACCTTTGCTAACCTATTCAGGTTCAATCACATCAGCATATAGAGAGGATAATAGCACTGCAGCCACCTCTTTCTCTCTGCCATGCCTATCCATTGCCATGGAGATAATTTTTTTAACAAAATAATGGTGATAACTTAAACATCCCAGATCAGCAAGATCAACAGCTGCTGAAGCCACATCGTTAGTAGAAAAATATTCCTTTATTATCGATCCAACTTTTCCCTTGTATTCCTCCATAGACCGAGAGACAGATCTACCCACCAATTGGTAAGGTTCCTGCAGGCACAGATGCATAGCTTGTTGATATAATTTTAGCTACAACACTAGCTAGATGTATCTTAATTATTAATAAACAAAAAAAAGATTACAATTTTGCACTCAAGGAACTCTTTCTACATAACTTCCATATAGTACAATCCATGTTTGCTGAATTTTTCAAAATAGGTTCCATACAAGAGCATCAATAGAAGATTACTAATGAAACAGAGTAGCTTAATCCGTATTAGATGATTTTTACAAGAACATATCCCCTGGACAAGCATCATAAATAGTAGTAACACTATGTCTGGTTCCCTTTGAACATGGCGCTCAATTATAGCTACAATAAACATGTTAACAGGTGTTATAATAAAAATCAATATATATTTTTAGTGTAAACAACTTACAACTCTTCTAATCAAGATGAAAAACAAAATTACACTAATGCAACAAATTCTCAGGCCAAGTCCAAGCAATCATAGCTCCAAAATATCTAGAGACCAACACTACCAATTTATATTGTTTGACATAGGAAATCACTAATATACCTCATCTGAATTTGCTGATGCATTGCAAGGTGGGAGCTGTAAGGCCTCTCGTAAACTGAACACCTGTTTTTGGAGCTCAGAAATCACAAGAAAGTGTCCAACCCAACCATAACCACCAAGTCCTTCACTGTCCACATTTTGTAGTTGTGACATGTTCATACTTAGCTTGGTCTCCAGTTATGCTATAATAGTTTCTATCTCTTGTAGGCAATAGCCCCATGGGAATTGGAACTACATATTCAACCACCCAACTAGTGCCACCACCCCAACACCTAAGAATACGTTCACTAGCAAGGCAAGCACCTAGGAGAGAACGGGCCATGCGCACTATTTCGCTTCCAATGGATCCTGGGTTTAACTGGCTGCTAATTTCTTCCAAATTTAGTGAAGCCAAAATATCGTCTATAATAGCTCTAGCCAAGAAAAGAGTAACTCATTTGCAGCATCAGGTATGTCTAATGCAGTGTCCTCTGCAGATTCTAGTAGCAAAATAAAAACATTCACAATATCTTCAACTGGAAACACTTCTGTATAGAAAGCAGACAGTAAAGCAGAAGCAATCTATTTCTCTCTATTATTTTTGTCCATAGCTAATGTTATAAGCTTCTTAACAAAGATTGCATTGAAATCAGGAGCGGAAAAATCTTCCAAACTCCTCACGACTTCAAAGATATCATAAGAAAGAAAGTACTCTTGAATAATAGTTATTTCCCTCTCCTTGAAGAGCCTAGCATTATCCTGTTCTGCCAATCCATCCAGTTGACCGGGGATGGACCTAAAAGATGCTCGACTATGCCAACCCTCTGTTGTTTCCTTCAAAATTAAGGACTCAAACATGTCCTTTGCATTAATTATGTCAAGTGATAGATCATCTATAGTGTCAACAAGCCTGCCAAACCCTTTTGACATCTGGCTAGATGTTATAAGACCCTCCTCAGCAGCTTCTCTCAATAGGGCCAAAATAAGCAGCTCTGCACTTCTTCGTTCCATAGCTAAAATTAAAGCCCTGTTTACAACTTCATGATGAAAGAAAGGAACATTCAAATCTCTTATACACCGACAAGCTTCTACCGTGTCGCCACTTTCAACGTACTCATTTAGTAAGTCGCTTATCTTCTTTTTCACTTCCTCTACTGTGACGTGGGTGCTGCCACCCCATCGATGTTCAATAACTTCTGCATGAAGAGGAGCTGATAAATAGATTTTCTCAGCCTTCTGAATTACTTCCACACCCTTTGAATCCTCTGGTAGAGATTTCAATGTTTTGGTCAAAAAGGCCGGAGGAAGTATGTCATCAACTACTGCATGAGCAACAAATAATGCTAAAACATCTACTGCATCAGGGATATCCAAGGCCAAGTCATCTGTTGAGTCGAGCAATTTGCTAAAACCTTTGCTAACCTGTTCAGGTTCAATCACATCATCATACAGAAAGGATAATAGCACGACATCCATCTCTTTATCTCAGTCATTCCTATCCATTTCCATGGAGATAAGTTTTTTAACAAAATAATGGTGATAACTTAAACAACCCAAATTAGCAATATCAGCTGCTACTGAAGCCACATCGTCAGTAGAAAAATATTCCTTTATTATCGATCCAACTTTTCCCTTGTATTCCTCCATAGACTGAGAGACAGGTCTACCCACCAATTGGTAAGGTTCCTGCAGGCACATATGCATAGCTTGTTGAGATAATTTTAGCTACAACACTAGCTGGATGCATCTTAATTATTAATAAACAAAAAAAAGATTACAATTTTGCATTCAAGGAACTCTTTCTGCATAACTTCCATATAGTACAATCCATGTTTGGTGAATTTTTCAAAATAGGTTCCATACAAGAGCATCAATAGAAGACTACTAATGAAACAGAGTAGCTCAATCCATATCAGATGATTTTTACAAGAATAGATCCCCTAGACAAGCATCATAAACAATAGTAACACTTTGTCTGGTTCCCTTTGAACATGGCGCTCAATTATAGCTACAATAAATATGTTAACAGGTGTTATAATAAAAATCAATATATATTTTTAGTGGAAACAACTTACAACTCTTCTAATCAAGATGAAAAACAAAATTACACTACTGCAACAAATTCTCATGCCAAGTCCAAGCAATCATAGCTCCAAAATATCTAGAGACCAACACTACCAATTTATATTGTTTGACACAGGACAACACTAATATACCTCATCTAAATCTGCTGATGCATTGCAAGGTGGGAGCTTTAAGGTCTCTCGTAAACCGAACACCTATTTTTGGAGCTCAGAAATCACAAGAAAGTGTCCAACCCAACCATAACCACCAAGTTCTTCACTGTCCACGTTCTGTAGTTGTGACATGTTCATACTTAGCCTGGTCTGCAGTTCCAATTCCCGTGGGGCTATTGCCTACAAGAGATAGAAACTATTATAGCATAACTGGAGAAAGAAACATGTCATTTCTAATTATTTGTGGAATGAATTCTTTGGATTTCAAATGTGCAAGGAATAGTACAGTAAAAAAAACTTCAAGAAAAAAACAACTGCCTTCAAGGTTCTTCCTAGAAGGGCACAGTATACAAGAAACAAATAATTGTTTCTAACTCTCTTTATCCTTCAAACAATGGTAAGTATCAAGAGATTTAAAATTTTTGCAGTTTCCCATGATGGACATATTTTAACTTCTTTTTAATAAGTTGCAAAGAAACAGGGATCAAACCTACACCCAACAAAGCTGCAAAGCATTAAAGTGCAGAGAATGGGAAAACTGTCTTCATGAATGTTCTAAGACATGCGGACAGGCGGAGTACGTGTTGGTGCAGACCTCCTATTCCTTAGTGAAAAAATGGGTGCCTAACAAGCATATAGGTATGTATGTCTGAGCCCCCAATCTTTGCTATCTGATAATAAAAAATCCATAGATAAGCAAAGAGTTCAAATCTTGGGGGTCACACTGATCCTAGAGTTCCTTGAGGATGTGGGCAGGGTGCTACTATAAAGTTCAAGTAGATAATTTGAGCTTAATTAAATATCCATATATCTATCTTAACCCTGAATCATCATTGCTTAACATGGAGTTAGATGGATCTATGAATTATTTTGACACAAAATTTTCTTATAATTTGATTTTTTTTCAATTTAACTTTTAATGTTACATAAGCTACATATCACCTTTACTCTTGAGACTTAGCTGCAATATGAGAGGGGATTACGACGAATTTTCTCAATTTTGGTAGAACTAAGAATCAAGGCATTCTAAACTCAAATCTCAATATACACAGCTTAAGATGGATAGAAACAAGTACCGGAAAATGAGAAAAACAAAGTAATGCAGCCCGATAGATTAGTCTGAGTGGATAAGAACCACAACCAAAAAAATACTAAAAGAAACCCTCTTAAGTTTCCTTTTATCTCTAATATCCCACGCAGGTACCCTCCTCACTATTAAAATTTACAGATCCACTCGTAATTCCCACTCTAACCAAATAGAAAGACCATAAAACCTTAATTAAGCAAGCAACGTCCAACCATAGTAATAAAAAAACAACTGGATAAAAGTTAGGAAATTGGCGCTATCAAAAAGTGTAAATTTGAGAGGCAGTAAGGCCCTGGTCAACACATCTCACGAAGTTAAGAGGATGATTTGCAGCGGATGGGAATGATGAGATCTTATAGTGTATCTCACAAATGAATGATCTCATAGTGTATCTCACAAAGGAATGATGACAATATATAGTTCTAATTACAAAATAAATCTATGCAATTTTGGTGTTAACCATGAAAATAAATAATGACAAAAGAATGCATGAATTTTAACTATGATCTGTGTCGCATATTTAAGGTTAGATTCACAAGAATGGAAATCCCATAGAGATTTCTAATGCAATCACAAACCTTAGAAGATTCAACACTATAACAAGACACTACACTGGTTGGAGATAGTCTGCAATACCAGTTTGCAGTAACAATAAGAGGACCATAATATAAGGTTTCAAAGTGCGAAGAGTATCATATATGCAACTGCAAAGCAATGTGAAAAGATTAGAAAAACTATTGTAGTGTCTGATAGAGGAACCCAGCCACAAGGTATAAAAAGCCACAAGACTTAACCACATAGACCCCAAATGATTATAATCCCAGGATGCAGGAATCCCTCAGTGGACTGCAATGCCAACAGTTGTTGAAACAAAAAAATTCTGCGACGCCAATTTGTGATGATACACAAAACCACAAGCAAATCGACACAAGCAGTAAAATCCAGATTGCAAAAGACTTGAGAATCCAGCAACAAAAGGAATGAAAAGAATAAAAGACACAAAATTTATATAGAAAGGAGAAGATCAAAGGAATGTTAATATAGTAGCTTCAGGAAAGATGGTCATAAATGACTAACAGTCCTCTAGTATTTGGTATATTGTATAATATGTAAATTTTTATGTATTTCAAAAGAGATATGATGACAGTGTCCTAGCTCCCTGATCTATCATTTATGTTTTTTAGCCTGTGAGTGGTAATTAGGATAGCCAATACAGAAAGATAAAGAAGTATAGTGAGATCATACCCACAGGGTTAGTACTGAGTAATAAAGGATATGTTATTGCAATGACTCTTTCTTAATGAATTTATAGGTTGTCATTTTAATTTTTGTCTAGATATATCCTGTAACATGAATCTTTATTGCCGCAACATAAGCCATTCACTTGTTAACACATTCCATAGTCAAAAGAACCTGAAGCAGTAAAAAATTACAAAGAGCATCCTCTAGATCCAAGGTACTAGGAAATATCTAACTATAAAATTTTAAATCAAATTGTTTAAAGATCTCAACATTGCTTAAGAAATCATATAGCACACAAAGGAGAAACTATTCTCACTGAAGTCCTACTGAGTCCCATACACAATTTGTAAAATCTATTCATGTGTGTAAGCTACCCACAAGGTTCATACCAAGTAACAAGGACTGTGCTAGTGTAACAACTCTTTATTAGCAAATTGACATGTTGTTATTTATAATCTATCTATGTAATGTAATGTAAATATTTATAGCGGTTGCACAAGTCATACACTTTTTAACAAAGGGAACAGTAAAATTAAATGAAAAGTGTACAAAGTTGTGATGAGAATCCTGTAGATCCATGGTCTCAGGGATTCAGGAACAATGACCACAATAAAATTTTAAATCAAACTGTCTTAAATGTATCAACATTGATGAAGCAATCATTCGTCATATAAAAGAAACCATTCTCAACATAGTCCAACTGAACGCCCCCAACACAATTTGTAAGATCTACTCATTATAGCACTAAGTTAACTAGTAATGGCTATTAATGAATCCATTGAATTGGTAGGTTCTTATTTGAGTCACTAAAGAACCTGAGTCAAGAGCTCAAAATATATGCCATATCCCATAGATTGATGGTATTACAATATATCCGATACTGTGACAACCATAAGACACTAAATAGTCACTAAAGAACCTGAGTCAAGAGCTCAAAATCTGTGCCATATCCCATAGATTGATGATATCACAATATATATGATACCGTGACAACCATAATTTTTCAAATCAAATGTATCTCAGGCATCTCAATGTTGCTTGAGCTATCATCACAAATAAAGGAGTAACCATGCTCATGGTGGTAGTCTCACTAAATCCAACTACCCTATTTACAAGATCTATTCTTCATCTAACATTAACAGTTTCTTGAGACCCTTTCATGGTTGATCACATTTACTTATTTACTTAAAGTACCAAGAAAATTAATCTTCACTTAACATGAATTGATTAACAAATAGAATCCCGAATCGGGTTAATTCTTGACTACATCTTTGTCAGATATGAAATGAAAGCAGCACTACACCCTGTGTTGCACAGGTTGGGTGTTGGTGCATGTATAACTGCATAAAAGGTTAAAGCTTTTAAACTATGAACAAAGTAGTGAAAAACTGAGTACAACTAGAGTCTGGAGAGAATCTATGTAACTATCAGTAGACACAAAACCTAGCGCTAGTACCAAATTAGTTTGATTTTAATAACTTGTCTAAACCATCTATAGCATGATCAATACAGCAGTAAATGAGTTGATCTGTTAGACAAATGATAAAACTTCAAGACAGTCTTGGGATCTCCTCTAAAGTTAGGACCTTTCCTACAAATGAATAAAATCAAGGACACACCACAAAACTAAAAACAACTGACCACAAAACAAGAAAATGAACAATGAAACGAGGATAATACAATACAATATGATTTGTCGACAAGATTTGCAAACTTAATTATTCATTGAAAAAACAGAGTACCTGTGACTTTGCAACATCAGCAGCTTCATCACGTCCCTTATGTTCTTCCATTTACCTACAATCCTCTTCAATTTTTTTAATACGATTTATAGCTACAAACAAAATATTTCCCACAAGAAGGGCAATTACAAATATGCCGAGCGATATTCTGATGGCTGAAAATGGTAGCTTTGGGTCATCTGAGAATCTGCAATAGCCAAAAATAACTGGTGTTGAGAAAATCTTAAGACTTAGCAATTCTACCTTATCAAAATCAACAAGGGCTTAGTATTTTTCCTTGTCAAAAGGCAAAAAATCTGATAGTACATTGAAACTAAGCCAAGTAGATCCCTTGTGCCAAATTCAATATTCAAAGAAGGATTCAAAAGCCAACCCCATAAAAATGATTTGAAGGAACTCAAATTTAGGGACAATCTGACTTCCTCACACACAGATCATGCAAAAATTCACAAGAAATGCCATCCAATAAAACTCCTTACACACCACTGACTATTCAAAATTCACAAGACATACTAGCAATGCAGTTCATGCTTTCTATCAGGATCTCCAAAATCCAATTCGCTTATGTGGTGGCTATTAGAGCCTGTACCATACATCAGCACAGGAAAAGAGTTATTGGTTATGTCATATACATTTACAATGATGGCCAAGTTGCCTGCAAGATGATGTAAAAATTTCTATACCAACGACTCTACATCAAAGGCTCCACCCAAGTACCTCGAAATATTAGAGGAAATACTTTGATAAGTCATTTTAAGGAAATAACACATCAAACAGAAAAAATAAAGACTTAAAATTGAACAAAAATGGCCAGTATCCATTTCACCAACACAAATTCCTGAAAAACATCAGTCCACTGTACAGGAACCAAATCACACTGACTTAGGACATTTGCACTAAAATCTGAGCCCATAAATAAATATTTTTATGATTGTAAGGCAGAGGGATTTGCAGTTACATTTCTTATGTGTTACAAAATAAACTATCTTCTGCAGTTACATTTCTTTAACAGACAACACTTTCATCAGGGCTAGAAAAGGTATCCAACAATTTGCTGCTTCAGGATACTGTGGCTGTGAGGCAAGGGGTGGTTCTACCTCTTCTATACCATATAATTTATGAAGGTTGAGCACTTGTTTTCTCTCCAGTGCACCATATTACCCACATTATTCACCCATGTTTGTTGATAAACAGGTCTTCAATTATGCCAACCTATTACAAGCTGTCAGGAGGATATCCAGCATTACATCACAGGTCAATTACTGTTGTTTCCACCACAGGATTTGCTCAGATTGTTCCTTAATTGTTGTTTGGATGCTGCTGCTTACACTCAAAATTGAGTTTCATGCTTATTCAAAGCCCTTTTACTAATGATCTCCCTCAAAAGACTTCTCAAACTTGTTTCCTCACCACTGTACTTGTCTACAATGTTCCCAGAATTGATAATCACCATGATTTGTTGTTGGTTTCACTCATATGCATACCCAAAACCTACTCAAAACTGCCCAAATTTGAAAAAAACAAGGTTTTATGACTATTGACTGCTATTGGAATACATAGGGACAGGTCTAGCATGCCCAGGCTATCAAAGAATGTTCCCAGACTTGAGATTGAAGAAAATTTACTACTCCTTAAAGGTCAAAATATGTCTGCAATATGCTAAGATCAGCCCAGAATGAGCCCAGCATGCCTCATCTTACTCTTTGGAGGCTACAATATACATCAAAGTTGCACATAACTTGAGATTAAGGGCTGTCTTGTTGCCCATAACTGCTTAATACATGCCCAGATATGAGAAATGGTCTGATCACTGTTGTTCTAAGGGTGAAAATGTTCTCAAAACTACCCAAAAACAACCATAATGCTGTTGCTCGCCCATGCTATACCAAATCATCAACAACCAGGGTATCATCATCAATCTTGTCAAACTTGAAATTGGCAAAGACAGAGTCAACGACTCAAGAAAGACTCATTTAAGACTCGACAAAAAGAAGAAAAACTCAAAATATAGTAAATTTGGTGCACAAAAAAACTAATGACAATTCTAATCCATATAAGTTATAAAACCACATTTATGAAAAAATTCATTGGATCATCTCATAAAAAATGATAATACAAAAATTGATACTCCATATTTATATTCAAAATAGTGAACTGAAAAATGATTTCATGAACAATGTCTCCAAGTCCAATCTTAAGTCTCATGCATGACTACGAGAAGTAGAACACCTAGAATAGAGCCTAAGGGAGATAGTGCCAACATCACTAGATTGAAGCAACAACTGTGATGCAGGCGTATTTGAGTGTTTCCATTTCAGAAAATGGTACACTAGAGGGATCCTCAGTCTCCTCATCAAGCCAACTCAAATCATCAGCAAGAAATTCATCCTCCAAGACCCAATTAGAGAATAAATCAATCTTATCCAAATAAAAATTGGATCTCCAAATCCTTTTCCCACAATGGTTTGTGAGCATCCGAAGGTTGTAGTATATGAAGACCAATTCTCCAATGGATCATGCTCAAACCTGTTGAGCTTTTTGGTGTATATGTGCTCAAATACTAACCAATTGTGCTCAAAACCTGAAGCGCTACAAGGCTGACACAGAAGTTGAAAATATTGGGGCCAAGTGGGTAAGACAAGCTGCAACAAAGACAAATGATTTAGCTGGTGATGGAACTACAACATATGTTGTACTTGCGCAAGGTTTAATAGCTGAAGGTGTAAAGGTGATTTGTTGTCACTAGTGTTGTATTAAGTTTTTATTCATTTTTATTGGTCCTTATGGTGGCTAGTTTTCATTATTCTAAATTCAATGCTTCAGTGGGTTTAATATGGTATCTAAATAGAAAAATGCTAATAGCATTGTTGAAGAAGAATTTGTGATCTTCTTGTCAATTGTTGAGCTTGAGCTTAAGCTTTAAGAAAAAAAACCAACAGACAAATCTTCCTCGTATTTTAAGATTTGTGAATAAGAATCTGAATCATAAACCTTTCTATTCAGGTTGTTATAGTAGGAGCAAATCCTATTCAAATTACTAGGGGCATTGAAAAGATAGTAAAAGCCCTTGTTTTTGAACTCAAGGGTTTGTTAAAGGAGGTAAGTCCTCACATTTTGAGTAGGTAGGTTTTCTGCTTCTGGTCTTGTTAGATCTTTAATGGCTTTAGTTTCTTAGTCTATGGAGCACTTTTGACATGGGAATAGTTGATTCAAAATTGTCATTTATAGTTTTTTGAAGATTCCAGGGTAGAATGTTGAGGACTCTCTTTTGTAACATTTGGGACTGATTTTATCTGTAAATGGTTATGCATGTGAACACCTTGTAAATTTGTAATATGTATTATTCTCTAGGTTGAAGACATTGAATTAGCAGATGTTGCTGCAGTGAGTGTTGGGAATAATTATGAAATAGGGAACATGATAGCAGAGGTTATGAGTAAAGTTGGGAGGAAAGGTGTCATGACACTTGAAGAAGGAAAAAAGTGCAGAAAATCATATGTATGTTGTAGAGGGAATGAAATTTTATTGTGGATACATTTCTCCATACTTTGTGATAGACAGTGAGAAGATGTTTGTGGAGTACAAGAATTGCAACATAATTGATGTGAATGAAAGCTTCTTCTTGTGTTTTGTGTTTTGCTGCTATTTTTTACTACTCCTTTAATGAATATAGAATAGAAATAAATCACATGGCCCTCATCTAAGTCGCTAAATTGTTTCCCAAATACCTGTTCTTTGTCTATCATATACTTATGGTACACCTTCCTGGTTGTTTTTAGGTTGGTGTTGGTTTGGAGTTTGTACAGAATTTTATATTCTATGCATTATGAACCTTTTGTTATTTCCGTATAGTATTAGGTTTAGAACACTGATCTAAGGATCATAAGGAAATATGAACACTACTAAGAAGAGGAAAAGGGTTGCTTAATTTCTATTCATGTGTGCATGCTTTTTTCTGCTACTTAGATGGCAAAATTTTGGGAACAAAATTTCCAAACACTGTCAACCCTAAAGCTATTTCCTTTGATATGATAAAATAAAATTATGGAATACATAACTTTGGTTCGTCAAAACACCCAAAATATGCATTTAATTTCTAGAAATTAAAGGTTTCTTACTTGCTATTGTGTCGTTGCTCATATTCTAGCTTTTTTCTCCTCCGCTCAGCTTGCCTAGCTTCAAACTCCTCTCTACTAAAAAATGGATGAGCAGAGTTGTAATTACCCATTACCATAATCCATATATTCTATGAAATTTACAAACTTGCTCAGTTAGAAAAAATGTATTCAATCTTATCTAAAGTCAGAAGATTCAAAATTGAAATGACTCCACAAACTTAAGAGTAATACTGGCTCATAATAGATAAATACTTGGAAAACAAACTCACTACAAAACTAGGCTTCAAAAACAATTCAAGAACGTGTTTTTTAGTCTAGGTTTGGACATGTATTGTTTTTTATTTTACAAGTCAAACTTGACTAAGTATTGCACAACTCACCAAGTATGGCCATGTCCGCTAAGCCTGCCTAATACTAGTAAAACTAGCAAATTAAGATGTGTTTGACCATGTCTTCAAACTTAACAAGTTATGGCCAGTTTGACCAAGTGTAATCATCATGCTTGACTCAGCAAGTCAAACTCAGGTAGTCAAAAGACTTGTCCAAGTCTTGTAGTAAGTATGATAATTATTGAGGGCCCATGCAACTAGGAGTATGGTCACCCTTTACATTATTTATGCATATAACTGAGGAAAAAGGAAAAACATCACGGGGAAACTCCTTCCTAAAAAATGTACATGAAAGGAAAACCGAAACATAATGCTCTCCAAACTAAATACTGATGTCTGTAGAAATATTATACTTGGGAAGACGAGAAACCTGCTCAACTGGATGAAGAACATAGACAACGCCATGATGGATACCGAAAACGTGTAAAGAAATTGAGTTACACTAATAAGAGAGCACATGAAGGTGCTCTTCAGACATGAACTTTGAACCAACCAGGGTGTCAGGTCCAAGAGAGATTTGAGGTGCATGAGTTTTCAAATCAAGAGTGATGAGATTAGTCACAAGAAAAAATGACTTATATTGAAGCATCAACTTCGAATCATGAGAGTTGTAATCTTCTCCAAGGATATGAGACAAGTGTTCTGAGTGCGTCAATGTGATGGAAAATGCATAATGTCCTCCTTCTTTAGTGCAACTCTAAGAATTGGTGTAAGAAATCAAGTAGGAATTTATAGTAATCTTTTGATTAAGGAGAGTGAATGCATCACTTCCAGAATCCCTTATAACTTCAAAAATATCCAATTATCACTATCATTCACACCAATGAGCTCAATGGAAAGAGAGGGATCAAACTTTCCTCTTCAACTTACAGAGCATTAACTGGGTTTCCTTGCTCAAAATTCAAAATTAAAAAAATCACTAGAGAACAACTAAGAGAGATGGAAGGATAGTTCTTATTCAACAATGGGGGTTCAAATTTCTTCTTCTGGATCATCTAGATTTGGAGATGAGAAATCATAGTTCTCATGAACTTCTAAAGAAATAAGAGAAGGAGTGTCTTCAAGGATAATTTGACCAATTCGAACTGAATGACTTGAAGATTCAACTAATTCATATTCATGAATAGTTTCATTGGATAGAGTTGAGGTTGAGACATCTTGAGGGAGAACACTTGAGGAGGTGTTGTATTCTCTCTAGTATCATCTTCTTCAATATGTGCACCAAAATATCTATTTAGAATGCTACAGAGCTCGAATGGATACTCAGTAGAATCTATGAGATAATACAAATTTGGAGACATGGCCAACCACATAATTTCATATGCTCTATCACAGTAATTTAGCCACACATTTTTCTCTTCAAAAGACTCTGGTTAGCTCACAACACCATAGATGCATCAAAGAGACATTGTCTCTTGAGATATGCGCTCATCTTTGGCTTCCACTTAGCATAATTGAATGGAGTAAGTGAAGTAAATTTTGAATCCATGTAGAATATTTTGTACTTGTAAAACAAACTTTATGAAATATTATATTGGAATACTATTTGATCAATGTGAACTCCTTACTTCTAAAAGTGTCACATTCGAGAGTGCATCAAACCTGAGTAGAATCCAATGGATTCAAGGTAATTTCCCCAGGATTTTTGTAGTAACTTCATTTCTTCTGGTGCACTATTGGAAGAATATAAACTCAACTTTCCTGTGGTTTGATACCATGTGAGATTTTGTAGATGATGATCTAGTGACAAAAATTAACTTCGCTTAATTCATAGAGAATGAATAAATTTGAGAAGAGAATATGGTAGAATCACCTTATTAAAGAAGCTCTGATGGATTAGTTTTCATTCATATCATAATTGCTAATAAGTTAGCAATACAAATATATTACAATGAGTCAAAATCAAAACCCTAAGATGGAATTCGAATCATATCACATGTGAAAGATTAGATATTACTAAATCTCCATCTATGGCATAAAATCAATCCCCAACACTAAGATATAGGTCACAAACTGGCTATGTGGGCCTAGGATATCCACGAGTGACTAAAAATCAACAACTGAGTAGATTTTAGGATAAAAGTAAGGAAGTGGTTAAGGCAAAAAAATAAAACTTGCCTAATACATCATAGTGCCCTTTGTGCATCCTAAAAGTATTATAAAGCAACTTAAAACTCAAAAATGTCGGACAAAAGGATAATAAGCTAGATTCTTTACTTTAGTCCATAAAAATTAGAGTAAACACAATCATAGATGCACTATAGTGGATAAACTATCACTAGGTGGTCAAGTTATAATCTAGGTATGCGAAATAACACATGGAACAAGGTACTCAATAGTTAGGAAACTAATAAAATTAATATAACCTATGGTATAGATGGATTATGTTCCAACATCCCCCCTTAATCTTGACTTGTGTGAGTGTTAAATGAAGCCAAAATTAGGGCCTAGGAAACAAGGGCCTATGGTCACCCTTTACATTTTATTTTTCCAACAACCAAGGTAGAAGAGGAAAACCTCATGGGAAAAACCTCTCCTCTAATATGGACATTAAAGTTAAATTAAAATATTTACTTCATACTGCAAACATGAACATAACAATCCAATGAGGGACAATGAGGCAAATGACTAGCCATTCAAACATCATAAGGTAATTTCCCCTTTGAAGGAAGAGGTATTTTCTCCCAAGTGTTCCAATGATGATCTTGAAAATTGCAATATGAACCAAGAGCATCTCCAAGAATGTGTGCCAACATGATTGCAATGTCATGAGGATATTTTAACTTTGAACGAGCATAGGTGAGAGAATATCCAAATGAACTTTGATGTGATTGAGTCTTCGAACCATGTTAGGTAAACCTAACCAATAGATATGTTGATGAATTCAACTTCAAACCAAATGAGTTAAAATAAACTCCAAATGTGAGAAGAATGTGTCCAAGTGAATGTATGATGTCTCTAACTTCATTAACACCTTGAAGAAATGTGCACGTGACCAGGTAGGAATAGGGAGAAGGAATGGGACCAAGGAGAGAAAATGAAGATGAGAAATCAAGTTATTCAACTTCTAGATCCACAGAAGAGGATGTCTCTTCAATATCTACTTCTTTACATGTAGAGGAAGCATTCGAATCAATGATACTGCTAGAATAGGAACTTTATGTGTTGAATATGCAATTTCTTCATCTTGCACAACTTAATAAGAGAGAGATGAAGAGGAGAAATCAAAAGGGAAAAGATGTGAGGAGGTTCCATATTTTCTCTCCATATTGCCTATATGAAACTCATTGTTCTTGCAAAAAGTTGTCTTCAAATTTTTCCATGGATCCTTTGGGTATTCAACAGAATCAATAAGGTAGAGCATGCTTGGAGATATTTCCAGACAGATTGCTCAATATCCTCTATTACAATCATTCTGACAGTCATATTTATTTTCATAAGGAACTTCATCATCTCCAATAGATTCCTCATAGATACCTTGTCTCTTTATAGATTCAAACAACTTCAATTTCCACTTCGAATATCATGAGAACAGAGTGAGAATATGAATTATTGTCTCGAATCCATATTGAGGTTGTACCTACAGATGAAACTCTCAAATCAAAAAGGAAGATTTTATTTTTATTTTTTATCTCAATCAAACTCTACTTCAGAAATTATCACATTCAAGTGTGCATCACACCTAGGTAGAATCCAATGTATAAATCCAATGTCTTCAAGGAAATTACCCCATGATTTTTGTGGTAACTCCATTGCTTCTAACACTACAATGAAAGTATTTGAGAGAGATTGAATGCCTGTGGCTCTGATACCATGTAAAACTATGTAAATATTTTTAAACACCATAGAGGAATCAAACAAGACATGATCTATATGCAAAGTAGTCCTCACAAAGAATTCATAGAGATCAACAGAAATGAGAAGAAAATTTGAGGCAAATACATATGAGACAAAAATCAATGGATCAAAACTCTCTTGTCGTATTATTCATTAATATGATTACAATAAATAATATGTCCCATTGGTATACTTTGAATTCCTTAGAGGAAATTCGAGTGACTAACAAAAAAGAAGGCTTAGATTAGACTAAATCCCCAATCTAGACAAGTGTCTATTTCCAATTCTAGGCTAGAGGTCATGAATTGGAAAGGTTAGCCTTAATGGACCATGAGTGACCAAAAATAAGGTAAAGAGTGGCTTTAGGAGAAAAATATGGAAGGGTTGTAAGTAAAAAGGTGGAAATCTTTCCCATACTCATCCTAGTGCAACTTCCTAATCTTAATCCAGGAGAAAAGAAATAAAATGTTACCATAAACATAGAAAATATGGATAAAAGTATAATAAAGTAGGAAGTGTTCTTTGGATCATGGAGAAAAGAAAAAATTAGGAATGGTTGGTGCTACACTAGTCTATGATGGTCAAATGAGGACAACTACGGTCTAAGACACCTAGATTATGCACTTAGGTATCCTAAGCACTTGGAACAACTTACTAAACACCCAGACACTTAATTAAAAGTGTTTTAAACTATGTTCTAGATTGAATCTTTCTCCAACACCCCTGCTTAATCCTGACTTATGGTAGTGAGTATAATAATTATTGAGGGCCCATGCAAGTAGTCCTATTATCACCCTTTACATTATTCATCCATATAACTAAGGGAAAAGGAAAAACCTTATGGGTAGAATCCTTCCTAAAAAAATGGACATGAAAGGAAAACCAAACAATAATTCTCTCAAAACTAGACATTGATTTCTGAAGGAATATCCTTCTTGGGAAGAAGAGAAATCTGCTCAATTGGATCAAGAACATAGACAACTACATGATGGATACTGAAACCATGTATAGAAACTGAGGTACATTGATAAGAGAGTGTAATGTCCCTTCCTTGAAGGACATTGAAAGTGTTGAACTTGTCTAGTTCCTAGGGGTTAAGAAGTGAATTAAATCAATTATGCCTAGGAATTTTTAATTAATTAATACTATGGAGGAATGTAATAAATTAAAATTCCAATTTTGATTTTGTATGTAATATTAATTATAAAGAAAAAATTTAATGTGGAAATGAGTTTTAATTGTCCTAAGTGACAAGGAGGGTGCATGGGTCCAAGTGGACCATGAGTTTGCATTCAGAAATGGAAACCTAAAGCAAACCAAGAAGATGCTAAAAATAACTCAATCCAAAAGATAGAAACTTCAGCAAAAGAAATATGCCATAAAAAATATGGAAACTGTCAAAGTCAGGGAAAAGAAAGGCAATTTTAAAGAAGGAAAGTGAAGGAAAATCAATCAGAAATAAATCATGAAACTTTTTGTAAAGGAGGGCGCAATTTCCAATTCTGTTTAAGGATGCAAAGCAGGGAAACATGACCTTATGCACAAACTTGTTAATTTCCTCAAGGAGGGCACAATTTCTACTTTGTTTGAGTGATGCAAGCATGGAAATGTCATCTAAAGGTCTGACTTGTTATTTTCCTCAAGGAGGGTGAATTCATGGATTAGGGTTAGGTTTTGCAAGTAGGTAACTTTCTCAACAAGTGGATGAATTTCTCAACAAGTCACTCAAGTCTATAAAAGAATGCTTCCAACTCCATTTCACACTTTTGACTGTTATTTTTTTGGTGTTGAGTGAATATAAGCTTCTAGTATGTGTGATGTGCCTCAGCCACCTTGCGTGATGCACCCCAAGATGTCATTCTCTTCTCTTCTCTTCCATTCTGCAGTACAACCACAGAGAGCCAAGGAGAAACCATTTAAGATCAAACAGAGTACAAGGCGTTCCAACTTTGTTAAACACACAAAAAATATTTCCTAATGTGCCCTGAAATCTTCATCACTATGCAAAAATAAATTTTCTGAATTTGACCTATTGAAGAGTAATTTATTTAGGAGATAACATATGGATCCTACTCGGGGATGGGAACCTTCGTGTGAGGTCCCAAGAACCCCAGACCAAATGCCTTTCCTAAAAAATAAGAATTAAACCTATCTTCTACTGTTCCATTAGGCATGAAGTTTATTTTGCAAAAAACAAAAACAACAAAAATAATATTTTACAATAATAAGGCTTTAATGCCTTAGATGAAATAGAGTTTCAGAAATCACCCATTGACTGGGCCATCAAACACCTCCTCGCCTTCCATATTTTTCATTTTCAAAGTGTTGCTATGTTGCACCTAAGCTATCACAAAAGGGCCTATCCACAGAGAATAAAATTTACCATGCTTTCCCTTGTCTTTCCTAACAACATCCCATTTCAAAACCCAGTCTCCAACCTGAAAATTGTCCACCTTTTCCTTGTTTTCAAAAATACTTTTAGTCTTATTTTGGTGAGCTTCTGACTTCTCCACCGCCTGTTCTATGACTTGTTGCAGCTCAACCAAATCAAGCATCCTACTTACCATGTCATTTGGTTCATCCTTCTCCTCCTGAAATAATTTGGCTATTGGTAGAATCAGTTGAATGGGAAAAATGGCCTCAGTACCATAAACCAACTTAAAAGGAGAAGTCCTATGGATTTTTTTTGGTCACCCTGTCATCCCATAGAGCAAAATTTAGCTTAGAATCCCAGCTCTTCTGATTATTCTCCAATAGTTTCAATGATGATTCTAACTAGGATCTTATTGGATGACTCAGCAAGGCCATTGCATTGAGGGTAATATGAAGTGGAATGCACCAATTGAATGCCCATTGACTCACACATGTTAACCAATTCCCCGGATTTAAAATATGGTGCATTATCAGTCAATAGTCTTACTAGGAAGCCGAATCTGATAAAGATGTTCTCATATAAAAAATTCATGATGACTTAGTGAGTGGAATTCCTTGTGGGGACTGCCTCTATCCACTTGGTGAAATAATCTATGGCTACTAGGATCCACTTGTGCTGACCACTTGATGAAGGATTAATCTCACCTATGAAATCAAGACCCCACTGCTAGAAAGGACCATTCACTACAATAGGTCTAAGGGGAAAATACCTGAGCTGCTGCTTTCCTATGAATCGTTGGCATTTGTCACGGGCTTTTACAAAGGTACACACATCAGAGAAAAGAACAGGCCAATAGTACCCATCCCTCAGAATCGTGTGGGATGTGCTCTTCCAGTAATGATTCCCCCCACATGTTCTTGAATGAAATTGATGTATGACCTGAACTGACTCTTCTTTATCTAATCATCTCAGCAAAACACCAGAAGGATCTTTCCAATACAACAGCTTATCAATTATACAAAATTTAACAGACTTAAGCTTAAGAGCCCGTGCTTGAGTCAGGCTCAGCTCAAGGGGAACTTCTAAAGTTTGCAATAAATGAATAATACCTAAGTACCACTCATATGAAGACAAGTTCTCGGCCACCTGATGGCTGTCACGCTACTCCTGAACTGCCTCTGCTGCTACCTTTGTTGCTACCTCTGTCTGCAGGTTTGCTGAACTTATACTAATGAAATTCGTTTTCAATAGATCACAATTTTCTTCAGCCATGAGCTTAGCTAGGCCTTGGCCTTTTACTATCTTGGTGGGATTTACTTCTATGTCAAACTCAATAAGATTGGCAATCCATTTGGCTCTCTTTCCATCAATATCAGGCTGGGTCAAAAAATCCTTCACAGTAGCTGAAGGGATGTAGGCAAGGACCTTTGTATGTAGAATGTAAATATTGAAGGATTTTTGTGACTTAATGAGAGCATAGGCCTATTTCTCAATAGGATCATACTTCAATTCAACATCCCTCAATGTTTTGCTGAAAAATGCAATGGGGTGATCAAGGCCTTCATCATATTTCTGTAACAGAACTGCTGCCACTGTGTCATTGGAAGCAAAGGAGAAAATGTAGAATCCCTTGGTGTAGTCTGGACTAATCAGAGTGGGAGCTTCCATGATATCCTTCTTGATATATTCAAAAGAGTTTCTTTCTTGCTTTGTCCACTTGATTTCAGCTTCCTTCCTCAACATAGAGGTTATGTGTTTTACTAACTCAGAAAAATTTGGGATAAACCTCCTTACAAAATTTATCTTACCCAAGAATGACTGAATGTCCCTTTTTGACCTAAGTATGGACAACTTCTAGATTGCTTCAACTCAAACAGGATCAATATTCACACCTTCTGCCGAGACTATGTGACCTAGGATTTTACCCTCCCTGTGATCAAATTGGGACTTCTTTGGGTTCAGAGATATCCCAAACTATCTACATTTCAAAAACACCTTCCTCAAGTGTTGCAAATGTTCTTCATGGCTGTTGCAGTAAGCAATGAGGTCATCAATCTATATGAAAACAAACTTGTCTTTCAATCCCACAAAAGCTATGTCCATGGTTCTCTGAAAGATGGCCCCAACATTCATTAGCCCAAATGGCATCTTGGCATACATGAAAGTACCCCAGGGAGTGGTAAAGGAAGTTTTCTCTTGATCATCAGTGTGTACAGAAACTTGATTGTAGCCATAGAAACCATCTAGGAATGACATGACACTAGCTCCTGAGACTCTTTGCAATAGATGCTCCATATTGGGTAAGGGGTAGTTGTGTTTCTTGGAGCATTTTTTTAGGTTTCTAAAATCAATGCATAACCTGATCTACCCATTTTTCTTCCTCACTATCACTAAGTTTGCAATCCATTTGGAATATCTCAGTGGGATTATGATTTTTGCATTAAGGAGCTTTTGGATTTCTTTCTCAATCACAGGCAAAAGGAGGGGACTGATAGGTCTTATATTTTGTTTGAAAGGGATGGTGTCCTTTTCCAAGGGAATCCTATGTTGGATGATAGTTGTGTCATAGGTTTTCATATCATTGTATTCCCAAGCAAATACATCAACAAACTCTTTCATAAGACTACAAAGTTCTGACTTCTGATCAATAGTTAACTCAGAGGACAAATTTACCAATTTTGGATGAATTTGGTTATCTAGGTTGTGCTCGTGGACAGCAGGGTATTTTTAACTTTTCACAGGTTTAAAGGGAACATCGTTATGATCAAAAAGCTCTTCTAGGGGCACTAGACCCCGAGGTATATAATTGCTAGGCAGCTGAAAAATATTCTGTTTTCCTATTTTATCTTCTGATTTTGGCCTCTGGGATCCTTCCATATTTAGGTTTTCTTGATCAATATGCATATCAGAAAACTCATCTATGACCTGGAGAAATTTACTGAGTTTATCATCATCTTCAAAAACTTTCCAAAATTTCACATTATCAGGGAGGGATGGCCTGTACTTTACTTGGATCTCATAGCTCAACTTAGGAGGCAAAGGGGGAATGAACATACTTGCAAATACAACAAAGGAATCATCTAGATGGTTCATAGCTCTAGGTATATATGAGAGTTCAAAAACATAAAAGAGTCCCTGCGTTTCCATACCTCATCTCTATATGCCTTCAGCCTGGCATTATTTGCTTGAAAATTATTGTTCACCCGCTGTATGATGAGATCTGCATCTCCAAAGATCTTTAGGCACATGATTCCCATTTCCTTGGTAGCCTTCACTCCCAACAACAATGCCTCATATTATGCTATGTTGTTAGTAGTCTTGAAATTAAGCTTATATGACAAATGTATAGTCTCCTTTAAAGGAGAAATCAGGACTATACCTGCACCTGTTGAGGCTTGAGTACTGGCCCCATCAAAGAATATGCTCCAGATAGAGGTGGTTACTTCCTTAGGTGGCTGACATGTAGGATTTGTGAGCTGTATAGGTACTGGCTGAGAATCATCTATTTGTAGAATGCATGCCCTAAATTCTGTGTCTACTGCATAGATGGGATGATTTATAGAGTTCTTGGCATTAATGATGATGTAGGTGAACTGGTTCTCTCTGTAGAGTCTCTTGGTCTCCCCTCCAAACATTGGGATTGTAGCATATGTAACGTCCATCTGAAGGGAACAAGGGAACAACATCAGGCTCACACATAGCCAACGACATGTCAAAATCTAGCCAAGACGAAACTACATTTGGGTTTATCAGGCTGCTAAGGAGGTGGAATGGTTGAATTGCTAAGCTAGTGAGCTCAACCACAGAGCTATGGATACCTGCACAAGATCTGGCTTGTATTTCCAAACAACTACACACCCAACACAAGGAAGAATCCCCTTCTCTGCTACACAGTCCCTCAGGCTATGCCTTCCCTTTCAGTGCTCTTCAGGGTTTGCAAGAAAGAATAACTAGCCCATATTGATCTCTCTGTGAGGTTCCTTTCTGTACTAGGTTTATCAATCCAATTATTCCCTCTTCCACTCTTATGGTTAAGACCAAACTATAATTTACAGAACAACAAGCACAAGGGTGCACACAACAACAAGCACAAGGATGCGCACAACAACAACTACACATGATGAGTATGAAGGAAAAATGATTTGCAACCAGAAAACAAATTGGTAAATGGGGAAATCAACCCCTGGGTGAGCAATCTAAATTCAGGAACGATTTAATGGGTTCACAGAAGCAAAAAAACCTCTACAAACTCCTAGCTCATGGATTCAAATTCAGAAAATGTCTGCTGGTTTCACGTGGAAAAAAATAGCCCCTTCTATACCCCAAAACATGGCTCTATTCTCCCATCGACTATGAAACACAAAAAAATGAAATTTCCCATCCACGCGAGTGAGGAAACAACAGAAAAATGTTAGGGAGAGAGCCCAGCCACTGATCCTTGGAAATTTGATTTTCTAACCATGGGGAAAAATGAAGAAACAACAAAAAACGTGAATGAAAACACCCAGGAGCTCCCCAAAAAACGTGAGGAAGAGGAGGGCATGAATGCATGATGGAATGGGAAAACATTTTTGGGTTTTTACTTTCCCAAGAAGTCAAAACATGATTTTCAAGAACTGATGGCTTCTCAAATTTGAATTTGACTTCCATACTCTTTCCATCCTCATGCATTAACTAACTCAACCAATTTCTGGAAGAAATAAATGATTGGGCACAAAAGACAAAATGGGGAGTTGAGAGTTTGATGGGTTCTCCCTTTGACATTTGGGTTTACCCTATTGGCTCAAGGGTTTGAATATTCCCCCCTATTCCTTAGGAAATAATTCCCCCAGCTCTTTAATGTTGCACTGACATAGCTTGTTGTGGGTATTTTAATTAAATTGCATATTTACATGATGTCGAAGATATACAGTGCCATTAGCTAGCATGATAACCATCGACATTGATTTTAATTTCTGAAACATAAAACACTAAATCAGCGGTGGGGCCTTTGCCTTTAGCTCCACACCATGATTAAATACAATATTTACATCATATACATTTTAATGCAAATGGGGTCAAAACCAAGGTGTTATAGGATTGTGGACTCAAGTAGAGTTTCAAAGAGATTAAACAAAACAAACTACTAGACTAAGAAATTAAAGTAATAATGTTGGTATAGAACAAGTGCAAATATTTATTCAATTCTTCAAATTAAATCAACAAGCATACATGAGAGTTGAAAGAATAAAGAATATTTATATTGATATATGAGATGAATTACAGGAACCAAGAGAACCTAAACAATAACGGAAGAGGAGGCTCTCGTATTTGTTCAAGGGAGGGTCTATTGGTTCTCCTTATGTCCTTCTAATTCTTGAGCCACACGTCATGGGTAGACGATCTTCTAGAGGTGAGAACAAAGAGAGAAAAGGATTACTTTGATCTCAGGGAAAATACGATAGAGTGACTTCTTGAGAAAATCGAATTGAATTCTATGTTATGAGGGACCTTGGTGTCTCTTTTTGTACATGATGATGAGAGTCTAGGGATGAGTTTTGTGCTCCAATCTCTTCATATGAGTAAATCCACATAGAGACTTGTGTCACTTTAGCTTTATTTTTGTCAGACATGAAGCAGAAGGAACAAAAATCCAAGTTGATGGTTTGGTCATACTTTTGTAGTGATTTTGTGTGACTTGAATCGCTAATATAAAAGGATTATGAGTGACCCATATTGATCTTATTGAGGGATTACGAGTGACCTAGGTCATGAAGACTTTTTTTAGGATTAGCTTTCACTTTTGGGATTTTGATTATATTTCCAAGGTCAAATGGGTATGAATGAGGTGAAATGATGACATATGAAGGTGACTGAGATGATGACATGGTAGGTGAGAAAAATTAACTTGTTAACAGATGGTGCATTGATATTATTTGAGATTGCTAATGCATCGGTATGTATTTAATGTGAGAGAATTTGAAATACATTTGCAATGTATTGAATGTGAAAACATGTGTTATGTATTTGAGGTGAGAGCATTAGCACTAGAGGTTGGAATAATGAGGTAATACAAGTACTTAAACTCATTTTTTTAAACAATTATTTTGCACTATAACAAACAACCACTCGAAATATGAGCCCTGTCATGACAATGAGGAAGTAATTAGTCAGTGGAATCAACAAAAAGGAGGATTTACAACAATTTTTCTTTGATCATAATTATTTGTGATTGATTTCTCTTACATACATGGCTATGATAGCGTATTCACTACGAAAATAATGGAACATCACCAGTGGTATTATTGACTAAATTTAATATTTGAACCGCAATTTAATTTTTTGGGAGGCATTGTATTTCCTTGGTAGAGACTGTATACCTCCAAGGCTATTATTCTGTAATATCTTCCTGTCTCTATCACTAGTAAATTACTTATTGCAAATTACTAGTTTGAGAAGATGCATTCTTTAATGACTTCTCTAGTTGGAGTAGTGCTCACCAGAGAATACACCTATTCAGAGTGGATAAGGAAGATCAAGTCCACATTCATATACAATTACTTGTGGTATAATGTATGTAAAGGCGTGACCATTGAAAGAAAATATGGCCCCATGACATTTGACCCAAAATGACGTGGAACAAAGAAAGAGCTTGTTGTGTGGAAGACCAGAGACAAGAAGGTTTTGGCATTGATTATTGCAACAGTAAGTGAAAAGGGACAAATAGATACCTTCACTACTACTTGGGAATTTAAGTGAATTAACATACTATGTACATATTCATCTCTCAAGATAAGTATGTTAGAGAACTATTGAATAGATTTTGCATGACAGAATGCAACCCTCTTTCTAATCCAATAGAACAAAATATGAAGCTCTCATCAAATTAAGGAAAATATTTTGAGGATGTGACAAGTACTGGAAAATTGTGGGAGTCCTTATCTACCCTACCATCACCATATCACATATTTCATTTTTTGTTGGGATCCTTTCAATATTCATGCACAAAATTGGTGAAGGACGTTGGTTTACTATGAAAATAATTCAAAGATACTTGAAAGGGAGTCAAGTATTTTGACTCAAGTATTATAAGGTAGATGAATTCAAAATTATTGGGTACTTTTATTTGGAATTTGATGGTTACAAAGAAATGAGAGTGTCTACATTAGGATACCTCATGAGTCTTGGATCAACAATTGTCTCCTAGACATCACACAAACAATCAGCTCTAGTAGATTCAACAATAATGGTAGAATATGTGTCTATGTAAGAGACAAAGGAGCTTGAGTGGCTTAGGAAAATAGTTGAATATTTGTAAGAGAAACAATAAAATTCCACTCCCCTATTGATTGAAAATACTTATGCAGTAAAGATGGACAAGAATGCCATATTCCATGATCGAACTAAGAACATCAACATGAAGAACCATATGATTCAACATCATGTATAAGCTAAGACAATTCATTTGAGACATTATTCCATGAATGATCAAATTACAGACATCTTCACCAAAGCACTTGAAAGAGAAAATCTTGAAAATTCCATAAAGGTGCTTGGACTCATGAAAACCCCTTCATATTAATTGAGGGGTATGTTGGAAACCTAATCCACAAGTATTATGGTTAGGTGTAAATGATGTAAATAGTTTTAAGTTTTAAATACGAAGAAAAAGAGTCTTCAAGAAGTCCAAAGGACCCATTTCCAAGATGAATCTCAACTATCCTTTTCAATTGTATAAACAAATAATTTATGACCAATAAGATTATTCATTCAAAATTTATCTTCTGATATGGATGGGCCCTTGGAAGGACCCATCCAAATATATAAATAACATCTCAAATGCTATGAGTAAATTGATCCTTGATGCTTAGAAGAAGCACAAGAAGTAGATCTTGATACTAAGATAATTCTCACAAACATTCACAAGAAAAATAGAGAGAAGAATAGAGACTGAATCACATAAATGAATAGATGAATATTGGAGTGTATCCTTTAATTGAATAGTGATGAACAATAGTGTACATAAATAATACATCCCTCATAGGTAAATTTGAGTTGTATTGGAGACAGTTCATCAAGATCAGAAAGATAGACTTAGTAAATATGATAAACCCTCATTGGTGGATAAAGCACTTTCCTAATCAGTCAAGGACATCATGAATTAGCTAAATCATGAGTGATTTGTCAAGTGTGATAGAAAAAAATTATAATCCTCTAATCTTGAGAGAAAATCATGGAGGATGGGTTGGAAACAAAAGATAACAGTTTCCTAGTAGACTAGCTTTACCTTATCCACTGAAAAGCTGGAATAATGCAGGATAATGGTAGAATTTGCATAAAGGCACAATTACTAAATATGGAATTCAATGAAGTGGGAATGATCAAACTAGGATCGGGATAAAGGCGCTCCTGGAATATATATGGAAAGTGTTTCCCATGTGGTGCAAGTGGATGCCAACTCTCTAGGATAGTGGGTAGGAAATTAATCAAAATTGATTAAATATTTTATCCTAAGTTATGAAGTGGTTTTATTATATTCCCACAACCCATTTTAAGTTTGAATTTATGATGTTTATGTCTGAAATATGGTTGTATATAGGTCCCAACAACAAGTCTATGGTCACCATTTACAATTATTCATGTCCAGAAAAGTGAGGAAAGAGGAAAAACCACATGAGGAAAATCCTCCCTCAAGAAAGGACAAGGAAAAAAAATTGATTATATTCAATAGGTATTTATCTTCACTTGAATGAGCTGAATGAAATGCTTCTGGTGAAACAATTTGATGAAAAATTCATCAAATCCATGATCATGCACTAAAGTGTAGAATCTGCAAGAAGGAAGAGGAGATACTCCTTGTATCTCATCATCTGATGAAGTAGGAGAATTATCTGAATGCTTCTTGCTACTAAAAAACTCCAATCTAAAAACATAATCTAAAATGGAAAAGTTATATGTGCATACTCCTTCCCAAAAAGTACAAAAATTAATACAATCACAATCAACTCCTTATATAGCTGCAAAGTTGTGATGTGGATCACATATCATTCTTCCATTCGTTGAAAAGAATATGATATATCATAAATATTATCATATGGAACAACAAATACAAAGGCTTCAGTGTCTCCATGAGGATATGGGGATAGACTAGGAAAATTATGAGCAATTAGGGAAAACTGGGGAAAACTAATGAGCACAAAAATATGAAGGATGAATGGACTTGAGATTTGAACCATAAAATTTTAGAACAGATCCAAACATGTGTAATACTAAGTCCAATTATGATTAAGGTCATGGATAACCAACTGGTGAAAGATAAGCAAGACTTCAAACCTTGTAATATAAGTAACAATGCATAAGAGACAAATGAGGAATCAACTAGTGAACTTGGGATTTGTATAGTATTAGGAGTATTCAGTGGTATGGTAGATGGTATGGATGGTGGTATGAATGGTGTCATGACATGTATATTATTCTTCAAACAATATTCTAAATAAGAATTATGGAGTGAGGAAAAGCTGCTTAAAGACAAGTCAGTATCTAGTGAAAAGTCACAATCATTGAGAGATGAATCTAGGAGACTGATAGGTGGATTATCAAAGAAATTATCATATATTTTCAGATTCTTATATATCATAAATTGAATCTATATCAGAGACATGAGGACAGGATTTAATTATGTCACTAAAGGAATAGGTGATATTACCTTGGGACTACGCACTATGACAGTGTTCTGTGGATTCAACAAACTTCTCTAGCTAATATGGAACTTGAATGTTATGCTTTTGAAGAAGCAAGACATGGTTTCCATATTCTTCTTGAAACATTTCTTCTCATGATGAAATCCATTTTTGCAATAAGAACACTTGGATGCACTTCCCTTCTTCTTGACTTTATTCATTGAATCTTCATCCGTAGGCTTCGAGCCCTCATCTTCAATTTTTGACTTTGGATTCTTCTCTTTCACAATTTTCTTCTATTTTGATTTGGAATTATTTCTTCCTTGAACCATTAATGATCATGATCCATTCCCTTGGAATATCTAAGAGATCCCATCTAGATCAATTTATATTTCTCCTTTGTTAGTGAATAAAGGAATGTATTCAAAGAAGGAATTTTCCAATTAGAAATAACAAGCCTAGTAGAATGAAAAGTAGACACAAAAATTGAGTATTCAGGACCCAATTTTCATAGAATGGAAAGGATTAATTGATCATATTTATTCTCAATACCACAATGCTTGAGCATTAGAACACGTGACTCAAATTTGGCAAAGAACCCCTCAATAGAATCAAAACTGCTTAGACTCATTGAGAATAACTCAATATCCAATTGATGCGCTCTTAAATAATCTTGAACTACAAAGACAGACTCAAGTTTGGTCCATAATTGGCTCGGAGTGGTCAAAACATCTATATGAAAGAGTAGATCAAGGGAAGTAGAGAGGCAAAGCAATCCATAGGCTTCATCCAACCTATTATGCCACTTAGCTTTCTCAACAACATAAGTTGAGTAATTTTCTAAAGCCATAGAAACTATATAGAGTCCCTTACTGTGCAATAGAATGCCAATTTTGGATTTCCATTCGTGATATTTGAAGGAATTCAGGATCATAGCTGAAGAAGAATCCATACTGAGATGTTGATGCACTCAAGAAGATACTCTCTGCAACATACATAACTAAAAATAGGATAAAATCGTGTAAGCTTAATAACAAGCTCTTCTCCAGAGAGGGATAGGAGACTAGATGTGCTCTGATAGAGAGAATAGATAACTCCTTAACTATGTAGAACTTGAAGAAACCTTGTTCTCAGATACTATGTAGAGCTTGATAGGTTGTGTACCCTATGGCTTTGATACCATGTAGAAATTGCAGCTATGATACCATGTAGAAATAACAACTCCAATTATATTAGTAAAAAGAGCCTCGACTCTAAGAAGAAGCAAAAAAAATTCAATCTTGCTACTAAGATAATTCTCACAAGCATACACAGGAAAAATAACGGGAAGAATAGAGATCGAATGACATGAACGAAGAGATGAATATTGGAGTCTATCCTTTCATTGAATAATGATGAATAATATTGTACATAAATAGTAGATCCCTCATAGGTAAATTTAATTTGTATTAGAGACAACTCAACAAGCTCAGAAATATAGACTTACTGAATATGATAGACCCCCATAGGTGGCTAAATCACTTTCCTAATCAGTTAAGGACCTCATGAATTAGATAAAGCATGAGTGAGTTGTCAAGTATGATGGAAAAATATGCTAATCATGTAATCTAGAGAGAAAATCATGGAGGATGGGTTGGAAACAAAATATAGTGGTTTCCTAGTAGACTAGCTTTACCTTATCCATTGAAAAGTTGAAATAAAGCATGATAAATGAAGAATCTGCAAGAAGGCATAGTTAATAAATCTAATAGTCAATAAAGTGGACATGACCAAACCAGAATCAGGATAAAGGCACTCCAAGGGTATATATGAAGAGTGTTGAACATGTGGTGCAAATGGATTCCAACTATCTAGGAAAGTGGGTAGGAAATTAATCAAAATTGATTAAGTATTTTATCCTAAGTTATGAAGTGGTTTTATTATATTCCCAAACCAAAAAACCAATAGGAAAATTGACTTTTATGACTACATTAACCACCTTTCAGATCTTTTTTCACCCTTCTTTTTTTACCTTCAAGAAAGGAATCACATTCTGAACAACCAGAATCGAATTTGGATTCCAACCCTCAAAAATGAATTTATTCTTATGTAGCGAAAAACATTAAAGTGAAATTTGTGTTCACTATTTAACCATTGTTTCCAAACTACATACTAAGGACACATTAATCTAGTGCATTGTGAACTTGAGTATACCCGTAAGAGACTACCAATCCTGATTTGTAAAGGGGAAATGTAAAAGTATATGATTAATTCTTTCCTTTGCACTAAAGAACAATACACAACCATTTGGGCATTGTCCTCCTCGCTTCAAAGAATTATCCTATGTTAAAATTGTATTAACAAGTGACATCCAACAAAAACAATGTAACGAACGTAAAATAAATATAATAATTAAGTAATTAATAATAATAATAATTAATTATACTTAAGATGAAAGGACATAACCTTTTACTCACAATCCCCAAGCCTTATTTAATAGGCGGGTCATCAAGCATTGTATTCTTATGTATTATCTTTCATCCTATCATTAATATATACTTTCCTTATGGCTTATCGAATATTCTAGTTGTTTTGGTGAATATTATTGTATGAGCGAATAATTATTTGCTTCAAGTGGTATCGGAGCCTTGTTTGGCTGATCTGGGCCTTTAGCCTTAATTATTAGACCTTGTCTGATTTTTGGTTTGTAGCCTTATTTTAGGGTTTCCCTAAAATATTGGACATTGTCCAAAAGAAAAAGAAAAACGTAAAAAAAAAGAAAAAAAAAACGAAAGAAAAGAAAAAAAGATAAAAGTAAAAGAAAAAAAAAAGAGAGGGTAAAAGTGAAACCACACTTGCTTTCTTAAAGTGGGTTTGAGTTTGAATATAAAAGTGCATAATAATTACTAGTAAAGAGCAAGTGAGATTTGAACTTAGGTGGGGAATATAACACTCATTCCTCCCAACCACCCAATCTACTCACATTTTACAAAACTTAAGGGAAATAAAAGATTAAAAAAGTGCATAATAATTGCTACTAAAAAACAAGTGAGATTTGAACTTAGGTAGGGAAGGTAACATTCATTCCTCCCAACCACCCAATCTACTAGCATTTTACAAAACTATTGGCATTTTTTGATTATTTAATTATAATATTTCAAAACCTTATTTTATTATTATTAAAACAAATAATAAAATAAAGATTTTTATTATATAATAATTAATACAATAATTAATTATTATTTAAAAAAAAACTATATATTAAACTATATATATAGTTTATAAAAACATTAATATAATTATTAATTAATTAATTAATAATTATTATTATAAAAAAAAATTATAATAATTATTATTTTATAATAATTATTTTTGGAAAAAAAGGGTTATTCAACCTAACGAAGAAGACCATCTATCACCAACGGAGTCAAGACCATGGAAGCTAGTTTACGATTACAAATAGAGAAAATAGAAACCAAATTAAATCATTATCAAAGAGACAATGAAGAGTTATGGGACATAAATACGAAATCAGAATTGCTGATTAGATTACATAAGATGCAAAAAGAGCGCAAAGAACAAAAAATTTCCGACCAGAACAATCATATAGAAACATTGTCGGCCCAAATTAAGAAATTAAAAGATGAAAATGATCTCAATCGGAGACAAAAAAATCAAGATATAAAGAAAGAAATAAGTGGTTACGAAGCAGAAATAATACGCTTGAACAAAATCGTTAACGACAAAGATGAAGAAATGGCGCACATACGACAAAAATTAGAAGATCAAGAATCAGTGGTCGACCAGTATCAACAACAGATAAAATTTCTTCAACAACAAAACAACGACTCTAAAAAGGAACACAAGCTAGAGATCGTAAAGAGTAATAAAACAATTTCCGACAATTTTGAAGAAATTTTCAGATTAAGAAATCATAACAAAACCCTAATTACAAAAATAAAAAAATTAAAAAACAGTAGCAAGAGAGAACACTCCGATGAAGACCTCGAAGGAAAAATACTGGAAAAGAAAGAAGAAAACCAGTGTCTAACTAATCATAATCAGGAACTACAAAATCAGATCAAGGAGTTAGAAACTGAAAAAAAAATCGCAAGAGGAAAGAATAAAAAAGATTCAGAATCATGAACAATCTACTGGAGAACCAAGAAGCACAATCTAGGAAAATGCATCCAAAAATCAAATCAAGGAAGTGAAGATAGTCCTCACCACAGTCCAAAAGAAACAAGAACAAACAACACCTACAACTTACAGACATAGTAATTATAATCGTCATTTTGACCAACGATAGGGTCAAAATGAATATTCACAGAATACTTATGTGGACATGCAAAAATAACAACATACTAAGCAACAATTGAGACAAATCGTCCCACAAAAAGATCTCAGAGCTCCGATAAAAATAGATCTGGGATGGACCACATCAGATACGATACGACAATTCTCTTGGGGAATTCGTAACTCGTATCAGCTCATTTCCTCAAATGTCTCAAATACAAAGAAACCCTTAGACGATAGATTAAAGTAAATAAGATATTAAGGTCAATACATCTTCGAGGATAAAGATTCTCTTAAGGGGAAGGCAATGTAAAGAATGTAAAATAAATATAATAATTAAATAATTAATAATAATCATAATCAATTATACTTAAGATGAAAGGACATAACCTTTCACTCACAATCCCCAAGCCTTATTTAATAGGCGGGTCATCAACCATTGTATTCTTATCTATTATCTTTCATCCAATCATTAATATATACTTGCCTTATGGCTTATCGAATATTCTAGGTGTTATGGTGAATATTGTTGTATGAGCGAATAATTATTTGCTTACAATATCAATTTAAGAATGAAGTTCCACTTCCAAACAATACCATGCCACCACTCATCATCCTCTACTGATATCATAATAAATCAACTCATAAGTCAATTTTGTTGTTACTTAACCATTGGCAACATTGCAAGTCAAAACAAGTTTATCCTCCTCCTAGCTAAGGAATATTCCTAATTGCTTCAAACCCTGTCAGAAACTTCCCACTCATTCACCATTGTACCAGTTATACCTATTGAGCTAGATTTCTTCCATATCTGATCATTAATATCCCTATAATCTTGGCTATATAATTGATCGAAAGTAAATATGCCTTTTACCCTCAGAGTTGTTACTAAAAAATTAGGCAACTTGAAGTGTGATCCCTTAATCCAAGGATCTAGGCCTGTGTTTATATTTTTCCCATCCCGAATCCTCCAATCCAACCACTTTGCTATAACTAGAAAGAAGCTAATGATCCATGCCCAACAATTTGGAATTTTATTAATACTTTTATTTTCTGCCTCTTCCAATCTTCCACCGAACAACCCCTTACATACGTATCCTTCATAATCATACTCCACAAAGCATATCCTAAAAGGAATCTCCATAAACTATTAAAAAAAAGTGACAAACTAAAACTAAAGATATTCTTTAAACCCTGGCCTCCATCAAGCTTAGGCTGAGACAAATTTTTCCACTTTACCATATGGGCCCCTTTTGTATCCTTTTTACCTATCCATAAGAACTTCTAACATTTATTCCTAAACTTATCTAGAAAATATTTAGTAATACAAGCCAAGGATAACTAGTACACTGACATACTTTCAAAGACATAACGGACAAATATTAACCACCCACCCAAGGATAGCCAAGTAAAACACTAGTTCTCTATACACTTTTCCACCTTATTCAGAATCCACAACTAATATATTTTCCTTTAAAAATTAGGCTTTAGGAAATACCCTAAATATCTCAAACCTTGTTCCTAGGGGTTAAGAAGTGAATTAAATCAATTATGCCTAGGAATTTTTAATTAATTAATACTATGGAGGAATGTAATAAATTTTGATTTTGATTTTGATTTTGTATGTAATATTAATTATAATGAAAAAATTTAATGTGGAAATGAGTTTTAATTGTCCTAAGTGACAAGGAGGGTGCATGGGTCCAAGTGGACCATGAGTTTGCATTCAGAAATGGAAACCTAAAGCAAACCAAGAAGATACTAAAAATAACTCAATCCAAAATATAGGAACTTCAGCAAAATAAATATGTCATAAAAAATATGGAAACTGCCAAAGGCAGGGAAAAGAAAGGCAGTTTTAAAGAAGGAAAGTGAAGGAAAATCAATCAGACATAAAGCATGAAACTTTTTGTAAAGGAGGGAGCAATTTCCAATTTTGTTCAAGGATGCAAAGTAAGGAAACATGACCTTATGCACAAACTTGTTAATTTCCTCAAGGAGGGCACAATTTTCACTTTATTTGAGTGATGCAAGCATGGAAACATCATCTAAAGGCCTGACTTGTTATTTTCCTCAAGGAGGGTGAATTCATGGATTAGGGTTAGGTTTTGCAAGTACGTAACTTTCTCAACAGGTGGATGAATTTCTCAACAAGTCACTCAAGTCTATAAAATAATTCTTCCAACTCCATTTCACACTTTTGACCATTATTGTTTTGGTGTTGAGTGAAGATAAGCTTCTAGTATGTGTGATGTGCCTCAGCCACCTTGGGTGATGCACCCCAAGATTTCATTCTCTTCTCTTCTCTTCCATTCTTTATTACAACCATAGAGAGCCAAGGAGAATCCATTGAAGATCAAGTTCAAGCTCTGATAATAGGCATCCAGTCATGGAAGACGAGGTCCAATGAAGGAGACTTCACTTATGCTCTCATATCGGTGTGAGGTGTTAGTTTCAAGCCTCCATTCATCAGTTTTGGGCACCATTGAGAGAGATCATATACTCCAATATACTTCTAATATTATAATACACTTCCCATGTTTTTGATGTCTGATATACAATAATCATTTTGTTCAAGAAGGTCATAATGCTAAATTTTCATGAGAGAAGTATTCCAATGCTCATTTAATGGGCCTTTTTGTTATTTTAATGCACCAGTATTGATGTAATGGATATCATAATGATATAAAATATTTTTTATGGTTAGGATAGACTTATAAACCTCTAATAATATTTAGTTTCAAGTCTGATAAAAGATAGATTCAAAATTCATTGTTATTTTCTTACCCCTACTCATTGACTAGTTTTACAGTTTTTAATGCTATGTATGATATGCAAGCTCAATTTGCATTCTGTAAGTTAATGTAGGTTTTAAATTCAACCCAAAACCAAAAAAAAATCACATATTAATAATTTATTTAGTTCGTACAATGTTTGAGTGGCCTCCTCTACATAGGCTTTCCCCAAGACAAATTCCTAGTTTTTTCCCAAACACCTTCAAACAATACAAAACTGTTCCGAACCTATTTTAATGGATATTTTTGGCCTAAAAAATGACTGATAACTCACCTCTTCCTTCCATAATCCTTTTTTTCTTGGAATTTATTGTTCAATCGCATTTCTCACCGGTTGAGACACCTAGAATCCTGAGAGTAGACTTCTGCATAATTGATGCTCAAAACTTAAAATGGCCCAACATGCAAGTGATTAGGGATCTAAAATATCAGTATCCAAACCTTAAATTTGGTTTCATCCCATAACCCTCTGCCACTCCCAGTTTTTCAGTCATTACTTCCTATGTTTTTCATTGTCAAAGAAGGTGCTCCATCAACTTGCAAATTTTTATTCATATTTTAATAATATTAGCAGTAAGTGTTGGAATATAATCCGTCAGGATTATATTTTGTAAATAAATAAAGGAAAATGAATAGTCGTGTAGGAAGCTGAAAAGGCTGGTCGGAAGATGAAACTCAACCATCATATGTAATGTATAAATAAATGATTTTGCAATGGAATATATGAATTCGGGAGTTATTATCCAATAGTGGTATCAGAGCACCACCTGCCATAACTCCTGGCTTCCTGCATGCCTACCAGTATACCTGCCAGAACTCCATTCTGCCTGCGTTATCAGACCTTGGCCGTAACTCTTGCTTGCCTGTTAGTCTATCAGATTCTCTGCTCTCTGTTCTTTGTCTCTTTTGTCAACTGTTTTGCAGATAACGTTCCTCTCGCATACCCTAAAACTGCAACCTATGCATGACATTCTTTTCATGTATCCGCTCTCATCCGCAAGCATGATCTCTCCGTATGGGAGTGGTATAGAATATAGAAAATGTCCCTAAGAGTCTTGCCAAGAGTTTTGACACTGTGCGTGAGAGTTGAAGACTCTCTTTGCTAGAAACCCTAACCTCGTGAAGACTGGTGTGTTTGACATTGTGTGTGCTGCGTTTGGCATTTTAAGACATTCTCCATGCAAACGATTCACCATTCTTATCCCATCTACAACCTCCATCAATAGGCCATCAGTTGTGGAATTATTGTGATTTATGCTCAAATATCTGAAGTCGTATTTTTTAGATTCACAATGTAAGCTGCAAGTTAATATGTGAGTATTGTTTGAGAGCCAATATATTGTGTGTTGCGTCCTACAAAGAAGAAATCTCAGTACTTAAAGCTGAGAATATGTTGAATATGATGAGTCTTGTTGCTACATCCTGTTGAAGACCGATGATTGAAGGCTAAGGATCATGCCTTTACATTTGCGTGAAGGTGAGAATCGGTCCTTTTCCCATCACTAAGATTGTTGGGGGAACGCGTGAAGCTGTGCACCATCACATATATTCAGCATTTGGTGGAACGAGAATCAGTGCTTTTCCCATCACGAATATTGTTGGTGTATGTCTGTGTTGAACCTTGTAAGGTACTCGTGAGTCCACCCATTTGAATAAACTTGTGACAAATGAAGAGATTGAGGCTGCGATTTCTGGAACACATGCGTTCTGGTTGTGATCATATCACTATGAACAAATGGTTGTTGTGAACTTCATGTTGATGATGAGAAGCCTTGCTGAAGACTCAAGCTCCTACTCAATCACATGGAGATAATGCGTTTTTGCTAGTTGGGAATAAAAAAACCTTAATCTCTACCCTAGCTATTTGCGTGGAAGTTTAATTGGAAAGTTTGTGAATGTTTTTCATATGCAGTAAAAGAGGCTCGTGAATTCTATCTATGATATATTGGAACTATGAATTGCGTATGATACGGCTGATGTATGAGCCCATGATTTTGATGAGCTGTGGCTACTGTATATTTTTATATGCATTGAGTGTATATGCTGCGTATTGAAGAGGCCCGTGAGTGCTGTATTGGAGCTATGAGTTAGAACCTATATCTATATGCATGAACAATGATTCTTGAACTTGGAAAATGAGCTATGAATGTTGCGTTTTACTTGTACACTTTGTTGTGTATTTAATGAGCTCTTGATTGCTACTTGATACTGTGTGGAGATATTATTAAAGAAGACCAGCGTGAAGAGCATGTAGAATGCGACCTTGGCTTTGAGAGAAATAATAGCACTCTTTTGATGCTGCGTTGAACTGGTATTTCCTTTGGCATATTGCTGAGCAGTTCTTCTAGTGCTAAAAATTTGCTTATGAACTTATTGACAACATATTTTCTCTGCATATTTTCTCTTCCCACGTAGATTGTAAATCACCTTCGCAGGGACTGTAGACCTGCAAGGTTATTGTTTTTCTATTATCTCATTATCTTTGTCATATTAAGTTCACTATTGTAAATTACACTAGCAGTTGCAAAAGATGCAATCTATAGCATCTGTAGTTGGTGCCACTCTCACTGGCAAAGATCATCCCAAAGGAGAAAGCAGCATGAGAGGCAAAGGAAGAAGAAACTTCAGAGGTAGAGGAGGCAGAAACAACTCCAGCAAAAGATCAGATTTGAAGTGCAAGCATTGTGGAAAGATTGGACACACAGCAGATCAGTGTTGGGCTTCGTGGGACTCCATCAAAGATAGACATAACCAGAAGAAAGATGACAATAAGAACCAAGATGCTAGTAAATCTTCAGATTCTTCTCATTGTT